>SJYV01001708.1:0-22704 GCA_006410875.1 Neotragus pygmaeus
GCTCAGCGCGGGAGACAGCCGAGAGCCACGAGGGGGCAGGGTGGGGGGTCTACTCCTGTCTCCCAGCTCCGACCCGCACGGCAGGGAGACGCGCCCCGTGGACACAGCTGGAGAGGTGGCGGGTGGACACGGGCCCCCCTGGGCTGTTGGGACCCGAGACCCGAGACACCTTGGAACGCCCACGTCTGGAGGCCCGGGGCTGTGGGCCCAGCCCGCCAACCGGCCGGGCCACCTGGGGACCTGGGATCGTGCGTCCGGGTCGGCGGCAGGCCCGCCACAGGGGTGGGACCCCAGGCCCGCGGGCAGCTGGGCCCACGAGCTCGGTCCCCCAGGAGGTGGAGGAGGCCCTCCCGGCCTGGCCGCCGCGGCCCCGTGACGCGCCCGCCGCACCTGCCCTGGTGCCGTTGTTGGCGATGAAGCTGGCCATGTCCACGTGGCTGCCGTCGATAGACAGGTTCCGCATGCAGCCCACGAACTGCCGGTTCCGCACCGGGAAGTCTTCGGGCAGGTTGGGGACGCCCCCCAGGAGCAGCGGCCCGGTCAGGTCCAGGGACCTGCGGAGGCAACGTCAACTGCTGAGATGGTGGGCTGGCAAGGTGGGCCCTGGCGTTGCATACAGTCTCCGTGGCCACAGCCGCGGGCTCACTCGTCACCTGAGCAGCAGTAAATCCAACAGGTGGGCAGGCCAAGGAAGCAGGCGGCCAAGGGACCGAACACACCCGGCCGATCCTGCTTCCGGGGCCGCCCCGGCTCTCAGCCACTCTGTGCCTCAGTTTCCCCCCTCACATCAGGTCCTGACCAACGGGAGGTTCCGGGTGGCCGCCCTGAGTCCTGTCCACTGGCCTGGCCTGTCCACACCACAACAGGACACGCAGAGCCAAACACTGGTGCCGCCTGCCTCTGGTCCCTAACGACCCTGAGTAGAGGCCAAGGCAAACACAAATCCCGGCTCTGCAGGCGCACACCCGTCCCATCACTGAGCTGGGGGTGCCCCCCCCGCACCACAGCTGGGGGCAGGGAGCTGATGAAACAGGCATGTTTCATACCGGATGCCCCAGCATACCAGGCTCAACTAACCGTGGGGTTCAAAGAGCTTAGTGGATACCCCACCCAAGCAACCCGAGTAGAGTCCAGCATGGGTCCTTCTTGCCCTGCGACTGGAAACTTCCACGTCAGCATGTCTCTGCCCGGGGTTACGATGGACCCTGGGGACCCTGGCATCCACATGGTGAACTGCCACTTGGATCTAACAGAGAGCTCACTGACCCAGCCCCGAATCGCAGGGACTAGCGCTTTCTGGAACAAAGCCAGGGCTCCCGTGGAGACAGGGCTGGCAAGGGCTTCTGGGCTCAGCACGCCAGCCGTCACAACCCTGGGCCTGGCCTGGCCACCGCTTTGGCAGATGAGTCTAAGGGGACCTGTTCTGGGAGGCTTTGACATATCGAGGGATGAGGGAGGAAACGCGACTCCACCCCAGATCGGGACTGCCAGGCCTCCAGGCCCAGAGTGCCCCGCGCTGCGGCCCGCCCTGGGCGACCCCTCTGGCGCAGTGGCCGTGGACGGCGTGCACTGCAGGGCCCGCCCCCGGGACACTCACTTCTTGGAGCCGCTCTGAGTCCCCTGGGCGGCACAGCTGTAGTTCCCGACGAAGCTGCCGAAGTGCACGGCCATGGCCGTGTCACAGTCGTCCACGGTCACCACGGCCACCTTCTCTCCGGACGGCCCGTGGGGCAGGCCCAGGCGGCCGATGTTGGGCTGAGGGGTGAGAAAGCCGTCAGCGTGACCTCCCGCCAGCAGCCCCAGCCGGTTCCCCAGCCCCGGCACCTGCCCCCGCAACCAGCCTGGTCTTAAATTAGTCTCCAAACCAGCTGCCCTGGGTGAACAGGGAGCCCCCAACTTATGTCCCTCCCAGAACCCCAGAATGTGGCCGTGTTTGGAAACCGGCATCTGGCAGACGTAACTGGTTGGGCTGAGGGCACGCTGCAGCAGGACGGACCCTCATCCAGGTGACCGTGTCCTTACAAGGAAGACACACAGAGTCACCAGGGAGACGTCGTGCGACGATGGAGGCAGAGGCGGGTGACGCCGCCAGAGCAAGGGCGCCAGCACCCCAGACCCTGACGGAGACAAAAAGGGCCGCGCGTGCCCTGCGGCCCTCGGCGAGGCCCTGCGCACAGCTGGCCCCAGACGCCCGTCTCCAGGACCGGGGAGGAGGCCGGTCTGCTGTCAGCCCCCTAGTTTGTGCTTCCTTCCCACAGCCGACACCAGAGCCCCGGGCCCCTCCTTCTGAATATCCGTGGGAGTCCACACTGTGGCCGGACCGTGTCCACGCACCTCCTGCCTGGCTCCTGGGGTGCAGGCTGCACAGTCAGCGCTCCCCCACCCGGCGGGGTACCCCTCATCTGGGCCAGGAAGACGGCAACTCCAGGTGCTCACCCCTCGAGGGCTGATGCCCTTCCTGGCCCGGGGATGACCCTCCAGCCCCTTTTGCCGGCCCGAGGCCAGCCACCCTCTGGGCCGGATCAGCAGCTCCCCGCCTCCCCCGGCATCCCCATGGTTCTCACACACTCAGCCTCCCTGCCCAGGGCTGCTTAGGAGCATCCCCTGGGACTGGTGACGCAGGGGCAGCCTGCCCACTTCTGGAAGGAGCAGGCTCCCCAATCGGGGAGGCTGGGGTTCACATCCAAGGACTGACTCCCCCTCCCTGGGCAGCCCGCTCATGCAAGGACTGACTCCCTCTCCCTGGGCAGCCTGCTCATCCAAGGACTGACTCCCTCTCCCTGGGCAGCCCGCTCATCCTGGGCATTCCTCACCAGTCCCCGGCCGGCTGGCCCTCGAGGACACCCACCCAGACGCCCTCAGACTCCTAGTGGGAGACACAGCACTGTTCACGCCAGCCACGCCATCCAGGACAGGGCACTGTTCCGGAAATACAGAGGGCCGGCTCGGGCGGGGCCAGGCGCCTGAGCCCCTCCCCCATCCGCACAGCCTGGACAAGCGCTGCCTCCTGAGGGGGCGTGTGGGCTAACCCAGAGGGCCACCACGCGTCACCACCTGCAGGCGACACGCACCCCGACAGGGAACATTGGCTCCCAGTCCCCGCAGGGACCACCCATCGGCCCCAGGAGCAAGGGCTCAGGGCCTCCACCTGATAGGTCTGGGGTCCGGTCGAGTTCATAATGATGAAATTCGATGCTTCTTTATAATATTGGAAATGGGGAGTTGTAAAAACATAAGAGAATTTAATTAAATCATCTTCGATGTCTTTTAATGGGGAAATAACAACTACACAGTTCATTCCAAACCTTCGGTTTTCTTTTTTCCAAACCTTCAGTTTTTTAATAAGAACAAAAATAGTATCCATTTGGTTGAGAATGCTAGGCCGAGAGGCAGGACGTGGAGTTTTTGGTAACAGGAGCCCCGCCAGGCAGCCAACTTGTGTGACTCCAGGAGGCCTCATTCACCCTGGCACTGCCCTCTGGAATTGTGCAGTGTACAGCCTACACCACTGTACACGGCAACCCCAGCCAATCCGCCTACTTCCTCCTTGGCCAACCATCTGACCTGGACAAGGCCATCACTACACCTCAGTTTCTCTGTCTACAAGATGAAGATGTAATGTTAGAATACCCATCCTCTCTGTGCGACACGGACTTCAGGGAGACATCAACATAAGACGCTGGAGTCTCCCTCGAACCCTTCTCAGGTAAAGCCAGAGGAAGACTCACCCTGCCCCTTGATGTCCCAGCTCACGCATGATCCTCTCCATTTTTCTTTTGCGTCAGTTGATGAGATCACAAGGTCGGCTAAGCTATTCCCTTAAAGATTTCACCTTTGGTTAAGCAACAGTTAGATAAGTATAAAAAATAACCTGTTTTCTCGCTCTGTAATAGCAGCCCCCTTTAGAGAACACGTCCAAGTGCCTATTACAAGATGCTTAAATATTAGGTGCGATCCCAGGGAAAGAACCGTCCTCCAGCTGTGCAAGCCCCGTATTATCTTGACAACTTGCAATTTACATTTTTGGGGATGGGTGTGAGCCTTCCAGAGGAAGGACATAAACAGCATTTATCCTTGGGAGGCGCTAATGAAACGAAGCTGCTGTTTATACAACTGCAGTTGTAAACTGCTGCTGATAATCAACAGCTCAGAGCCACGGGCTTCAAACGGAAATGATGAGGAAAACGGAAAGACGGAAAAAAAAACAAAAAATCAGCATTTGTATTTACAGCAGCACTTACGGACGCTGCTGATTTCACTGGTAAGACAGATTTCAGAGCCTGGCGTTACTTTACTGAGGCAGCAAGCGGGGGAAACAAACACGGATCGCCATCTGCTCCTTGATTCCTGCTCCCAGACCCACTAGCCGCTGGGCCCAAAGAGACGGCCCTTCGGACCACAGAACCGAGCACCCTCAGGGTAAGACCTGCGAGTACCAGCAGGAGAGACACACAGGGAGGTTTCCGGGAGGAGCCACGACATCCCAGGGCCAGCATCCGACTCTGCAGCGCAGCGTGCTACTCCTGAACCAGCAGAGAGCGCTGGGCCGGCCAGCCTCACGCGCAGGCCAACTGTCCACGTGTGGTCAGGATCGCCAGAACAAGCAGGGAGCCGGGGGAAGGCTGTGGGTAACAGGAACCAAAGCTGCTCAGAGCACAGGGACAAGGGTCCTGAAAGCGTCCACACGGCTGCCACGTGCCCTGGGGCTTCCCCGACGGCGCAGTGGCAAAGAGCCCGCCTGCGGTGCAAGAGAGCTGGGCGATGCGGGTTTGATCCCTGCACTGGGAAGATCCCCTGGAGGAGAGCGTGGCGACCCACTCCAGTATTCTTGCCTGGAGAATCCCATGGACAGAGGAGCCTGGTGGGCTACAGTCTGTGGGTCTGCAGAGTCAGACACGACTGAGTACTGAGCGTGAGCCCCACGTGACCCAGGAAGCCACTGCTAAGAACAGACCCCAGGGAATCGAACACAGGGACCCAAACAAAAACTTGTTCACAAAAGGTCTCAGTAGCACTATTCACAACAGCTAAAAGGCAAAACAATCCCAAAGTCCATCAACAAATGAATGGATAAACAGAATGTGCTATATCCATTCAACAGACTATTATTCAGCCATTAAAAGGGAACGAAATACTGTTATATGCGACAACGTGGGTGAACCTCCAAGACATCATGCCAAGTGAGAGAAGCCTGGCACAGAGGCCTTCTGTGCCACGCAACACACATCACGCACTGTGTGGTATTTATATGATGTGTCCAGTAGACAGAGACATGGAAAGCAGAGGAGTGACTTCAGGGGCTGGCGTGCTGGTGGGGTTGGGAGGGGCTGGTAATGAGTACAAAGTTTCCTTTCAGGGCGATGGAAATATCTCAGATCTAGATAAAGGCGGTGGCTGCACAGTATCATGAATGTACTAAATGCCACTTTAAATGGTTCATTTAATGTAAATTTCACCCAATTAGGAAAAAAAATATTGGATGGACACCCACCATTCACCTTGCCCGTTTTTCCTATCTGTCAAATGAGGATAAACTGTATCCCAATAGCCTTCACAAGCAATTACAGGCATAAAGAGCATGAACGTTCTCCATCAGGCTTGGGAAGCGTGTGTGTTGACACAGTCAGCCTGACTTTGGGGTTTGGGAGGAACGAAGGCCCCAGCAAGGGTGTCTGATCTGGGCTCAGCTCATCCATCTTGGTCAAGGGAAGACAAAGCGTGGCTGGACGGCTGGCGGAGGGGGGAGGAATCAGGACAACTGAGTGGCGGCGACGGCGCCCGGCTCGGGCGCACACGGCCGCCCGCGCGTTGGCAGGAGGGGCTGTGACGTCAGCGGTCCACCCGAGCGTCCAGGGCGAGACGGGGGCTGGGGAGGAGAAGGCGGGCGAGGCTCGGTGGGCGCGGAGGGGAGGAGCAAAGAACAGACAGCAAGGCGAAAGGAGCTGCCCCTTCCCGTCTTTAAGATGAGCTTCTGAAGTCTGTGCAAGAGAAGAAGACGGCAGGAATGAAGGGGCCATTGGCAGGACACGAGTCACCTTGCTTCTCAAGTGAGAGGGGCTCCAGGCACAGGACAGGTAAAGGCCCGAGTCCCTGACTGTCCCTCCCGGGGCCTGGCCCCAGGGGGCAGCCATCCCGGCCGGGGGACCCCTGCCCCTCCTCACCCCCAGCCCTGCCCCACAGCGGCCTGGCGTGGACACCCAGGGGCCGAGGGGAGCCAGCGTACGATCCGAGAGCAGGAGGCCCAGGCCAGCCGGCAGGGCCTGCAGGAGGGGCGGGCTTGTGCACAGGCTTCCCTGAGCAGAGCCCACCCCGGGCAGGGGGGATCGGGGCCAGTGAGGACAGGCCCACCATGCCCACCCGAGAAGATACTGAAGGACACCGTGCGCGCCGGGAGACCAAGACAACCAGCTTCACAAATCTGTGCTCCCCGCGAACCCGCCCCAGGTCATCACCTGGGGTCTGCCCCTTTTCATTTCCCTTCAGCTATTTCTTCTCCCTGGGCAGCAACCCCCTTCCCTGGGCTTTTCCATTCAGGGGTCCCGGAGCAGCCCGTGGGGATTGTTTGTNCACAAATCTGTGCTCCCCGCGAACCCGCCCCAGGTCATCACCTGGGGTCTGCCCCTTTTCATTTCCCTTCAGCTATTTCTTCTCCCTGGGCAGCAACCCCCTTCCCTGGGCTTTTCCATTCAGGGGTCCCGGAGCAGCCCGTGGGGATTGTTTGTGACACAATAGGGCTTGGTCCCTACGAAGCGCTCATATTTCTACAGCCTTTTAACCTGCTGCAGACAATTCCTCATCGGGGAGGTGGATGGGGGTTCAATTTCAAATGCTGGTTGCAAGGGAAGGAGGCGTGGGGTGGGGGCTCGAAACCAGATACCAGGAGGGGCAAGTCTTGGGAACGAAATAGATTCACGCTCTGTGTCAGAAATGATTAACTGACGTTCATATCAAAGAATTCACAGACGGCTGGGCCTAAGGAATGTCACAAAGAGTGAAAACTCAGCCTGGAACCTATACGTGTGAGGCTCAGACCCGACGACTGGACCAGCTGAACTAAAGCCCACTGGACGACACCGAGAAATGTGGGCGAGCCCCCCGCCCCAGTCCAGGCACAAAGGTAGGGAAGCCCCCCTCCAAAGCAGGCATGGCGTTTTTCTCTGATGCTAATTAGTGGACAAGCGAAGAAAACATCCAGGCACACACACTTCCAGTATCCAAACCAAACGCCCAGGAAGCCTCCCAGCAGGACTTTGCTGGAACTCCAACAGCAGATCAAGGTGCTGCATTCCTTGGGGGCCCAGGTTGGGTCTGGGGGGCGCCCCACGTGCAGACAGTCGCTGGACGCTCTGGTAGCGACTCTGACACTCAGCTTCCCCGCCTGTAACACACAAGTGGGAATGCCCTCCCGCCCCCTAGGCAGGCTTCAGCCCTTCCCAGACCCTGAGCACTGACCAGGCCTCCACATAGGGGCTCTGGGCTCCGCGATGGGGAGCTAGGTCCACGTCTCTCATGGGAAGGGATTCGCCCCAACGCCACCCAGGCAGGAGCAGAGAAGGAAGGTGGAATGCAAGTCAATGGGTGCAAACGGTTAAATGCAGAGCAGACGCACAATATCCACGTACACCACAGGGCACGACGTTCAGTGTTCCGGGGGAAGCAGAGTGGAAAAGAATATCTATCAATCCCTTTTCTGGGCAGCAGAAATTAAACCCAACATTGTAAATCAACTATACTTCAATAAAATGTAGAAAAAGAAGTCATTCCACCTTCTTCAGTGGAGAAGGAAATGGCAGCCCACTCCAGTATTCTTGCCTGGGAAATCCCATGAGCAGAGGAGCCTGGTGGGCTACAGGCCATGGGGTCGCAAGAGTTGGACACAACTTAGTGACTAAACAGCAACCACAATCTTCTTCAATGAAATTGCCAGGAAGAGCTCAGAGTTCCGCCAGATTAAGTAGTAAACAACAGAGGCTGAGATGGTTGGATGGCATCACCGACTCAATGGGCATGGGTTTGGGTGGACTCAGAGGCCTGGCGTGCTGCGGTTCATGGGGTCGCAAAGAGTCAGACGCGACTGAAGCAGTAAACACGTTTCCTTCTTGAATTTAACATTAAGGCCTAAGCCCAGGCCTTCTTGACCCTTTTCCTCTGAGACACGGGACACCCGCAGCCTAGGATGGGCACAGTGCCCCGGGGCGTGGGCAGCACACCGCTGCACGGGGGCCTGACGGGGCCACCAGGCGGGGCGCACAGCTGGCCGAAAGCGGCACCTACTCCTTCTGCTTCTCCCGCTGGGGGCCTGGGGCAGAGGACGCACTGCCCGGCTGGGCAGCATCTCCTGGAGAGAGGCTGAGTCCAGCGTCATTCGGAAGAGAGGCCCCCGGGCCCCCTGCCGAGTCCCTGCGACTGGCCAGCCTGTCACACCAACGCAGTCAGGGCCCAAGGCTGGCAGGGGCCGGGGGCCAGCAATGTCCCCAGCCTCCAATGAGCATCACCTCCAAAAGGCCGAGAGGTCACGTCCTTACCCCACTTAGCAAAGTCCCCTGACTCCCACTGTCCACCCCAGACCCCTGAGCCAGGTTCAGCCGTAAAACCGAGGTGAAAGCGGGGCCTCCGGGTGGGATTAAACGCGCGGGGACGGGCGTGAGGGGACATTCCGGGAAGTGTGCTGCTGCCCTGCTGTCGCTAAGAAAGGCGGGAAGAAAGCCAAGTAACGCACGAGTGGCTGTGCTCCCCGCATTTTCGCTACGCTATTTTCCTGCAGTAAAAATATATAGCTTCTTTTTTAAACACCTTTAAAGTAAAAACAAGAGTTTCCTAGCAGTCCAGTGGTTAGGACTTGGGAGTTTTCACTGCCACGGCCCCAGGTTCAGTCTCTCGTTGGGAAACTAAGATCCTGCAAGTGGCAACCACACGGCAAAAACCCACGCACCAAACTAGGAGCAGCCAGCAGCCTGGACCTCGGCGCACCTTCACGGCAGCCCCGGTCCTTCTCTAGGGCGCAGAGCATCGCTCGGCTCTGAGTCCCTCACGCGCCCAGCTGTCCAGCAGAGTACTGGGCTGTGAGAACAGACCCTTTTTATTTGGGGAGCATTGGAAAGAGAAGATTTTTCACAAGGGTCAGAACCACCTGGTCACCTTAACAGGAACCACAGCAGTGCCATCCGTTTCTCAGGCCATGCGGTGACCCGACTCCTGGGGACTGCGGCCACAGGCCGAAGGAGGTGCTTCTGTGAGGGTTGCTCAGGCGTGGGAAAACNGGTCACCTTAACAGGAACCACAGCAGTGCCATCCGTTTCTCAGGCCATGCGGTGACCCGACTCCTGGGGACTGCGGCCACAGGCCGAAGGAGGTGCTTCTGTGAGGGTTGCTCAGGCGTGGGAAAACCCAGGGCTGGGAGGCAGAGGTCCACCAAGCGTGGCCTGTGCGCTCGGCACTGTGTGTGAAGAAGCATCTCCTACCGGCCCCAGCGATCTCCGTGGGGACGCCTTTTGTTCTGGCAAAGATCCTCCCCAGGTGTGGCCTCTCATCAGACAGGCTCAGGGGCCTGTGAGCGGGGGCCAGGAGCGTCGGAGCTGCCGTCCCTGCCGGGCCGGGCCCCTTGTCTGTATCTGCCTGGCCGGGCGGGCTCTCCGAGTTTTCTGGGAACCCGGGAGTTCACGCAGCTTTGCTCCAAGGGGGATCTCTTCTCCAAATGACAGATGGAGGGCTCGAGGTCGGGGTTCCTTCCATTTACACAGCGCCTTCTTGGAAAGTTGGGGGAGCATGTTCCTTCTTTTAGGGGCTCTGTGGACCAGAAGCTGCTCAACACGAAGGGGAGGCCCCTCCAGCGCCCCACGAGAAGTGCACGCCCTGCACCCCTGGGGTCTATGACCCTGACGTCCGCTGCTCCCAGCTGGACCAGAGCCGGGGAAGGAGCCCTTCGAACAGTCCGGGAGAGAAAGGAAGGCGGCATCAGCAACGACAGGTCTCTGGGCTGCCAGGGTTTGCAGGCTACAGGTCATTTCAGAAAACCTTCTCGGACAAAGAAAGGCTTTCAAGAAGCATCCACACTCACACTCACGCATACACACACACACACACACTCTTGCAAAGCCCCCTTCTGCTCCTGCTGGGACCCCAATAGGATCCTCTCTGTCCCCAGAGTGTGCATGGCCACAAAGAGAGCCCAGGACCCTCAGCTTCTCCCTACAGACCCCCAGCGCCTCCCAGTTGCCTCCACCCTCCTCCGGATCGGCCTCCCCGCCCCCACCTTGGGTGTGCAGGGGTGGGGACAGGGCTGGGTCAGTGGGGAGAAGGCAGGGGTGAGGCCTGAAAGGGCTAGAAAGGTGGGGAAGGGGTAAGGCAGAGCAGGAGGGCGCCGGCAGGTGGGCTCCGTCCAGCCCTCCCAGGCTGGGCGAGAGGCTCTCGGCAGTGACAGGCTGGTCCTATAGAGGGCAGGGGGCAGGGGTGAAGAAAGGGAGGCAGCCTGGGAGGGCAGGGGCTTGGGGTGGGCAGTGTTTCATTGCAGAACGTTGCGGGGCGGTGACGGGGGGCTGAGCTGGGCGAGATGGGTAGGACAGGGTGGCCGGTGGAAGCCCGAGGCCACCGGACAGGGAGCCGCCTGGAGCTCCAGGCTGCAGGCAACTTTCCATGACAGGCGGGGGTCGGGGGCCCGGGTGGGGCTGAGTGATTCCCTGGCAGGTGACTCTGCCCTCTGACGGGGCCTGTTTGGAAAGGAAGCAGGTGGGCGCCCCGCCCGCTTGGGCACTGGGCTGCCACTGCGGTCACGGGAACATTGATGTCATCGATGTCAGACACAGATTGGCTGCCCACGGGGCCAGACACTGCAAGGCCCACTCCTGTCCCCAGAGACTGGCCGAGGAACACAGGAAACCCAGCCGGAGAGAAACAAAACGATTCACAGCCCAGACCGCGGACTGGGACTGGAACGGGTGAGCCTGCCGGCAGGAACTGAGTGTGCAAAGTGTCCCACCGACTCGTCTGCAAGGCTCCCAGCCTACCACCTCCGTGAGCGGGAAGAGCGAGGCTAAGACCCTGTGCAGACCTGGGGACAATAACTGCCCACCTGGCCCTCTCCTGCATCACAAAGGGTTGATGGACTCGGCAAACGCCTACCTACACTTGAAAAGAGTTTAGCTTCCTTATCTCGTACCTGCTTTGAATCAAATGATTTTCTAAATGGAAACTTTTTAGAAAAGAAAACAAAAATGGCTCATGAGCCCATCACCCAGATGACTCCTGCTGTATTCTTTAATAAAAGAAAACTTGAAACAGGTAAAATATCACAGGAAGTTATAAAGTGAACACGAAGGCCCCCTCCTTTCTCATTAACCGTATTCCCAAAGGCATCCACATGCGGTGGACTCTGCAGAAAGAGTTGCAACAATGCCTCCCGTCACCAAATCACAGGAATAATAAACAGCTGATGTTTCAAGATACCATGCGTGGGATGGCTTAGGACCCAGCAGAGCTATCTGATCCGTGCTGCTGATGGATTTGTTTGAGAGTGCCCTTCAGGAAGAAAATGTGCGTATGCCAGCACATATTTGTCCATCTTTCAAAGTTCTTTTAATTAAGTCCTTGAGTTAATTTTAGGTACACATGCAATTCTAAAAAATAAGCGAGATCTGAGGCACCCTTTACCCCGTTTCCACCAACTGTAAACATCACGGCCCAGATGTGGACGCTGATACTGTCAGGATACAGAGCGTTTCCATCTGCACGAGGACCCCACCCTCTTCCCTCCCACCCCTGCCCCCAGCCCAGCAGCCACTCATCGTGCTCCAGGTCTGCCAGGCCCTCGCTCAGGAGTGATACACAGACGGAACCACACAGGATGCAAGCCCAGTTCAGTCGCTCAGTCGTGTCCAACTCTTTGTGACCCCATGGACTGCAGCACGCCAGGCCTCCCTCTCCATCACCAACTCCCGGAGTTTACTCAAACCCATGTCCACTGAGTCAGTGATGCCATCCATCTCATCCTCTGTCGTCCCCTTCTCCTCCTGCCTTCAGTCTTTCCCAGCATCAGGGTCTTTTCAAATAAGTCAGCTCTTCGCATCAGGTGGCCAAAGTATTGGAATTTCAGCTTCAGAATCAGGCCTTCCAACGAATATTCAGGACTGATTTCCTTTAGGATGGACTGGTTGGATCTCCTTGCAGTTCAAGAGACTCTAAAGAGTTTGCTCCAATACCACAGTTCAAAAGCATCAATTCTTCGGTGCTCAGCTTTCTTTGTAGTCCAACTCTCACATCCATACATGACTTCAAACCATAGCTTTGACTAGACGGACCTTTGCTGGCACAAACTCTTGAGACTGGCTCTCCCTGGTCAGCACACTTTTCTCTTACATGTGTCAGAAGTTCCTCCTGTCTTATTACTGAGGAGTATTCCAGGTTCTGTGGTGCGTGGATGTACACAGTCTGCCTAACTTTCAGTTTGGGAATGTTAGGGATATAAGCTGCTGCGAATCTCTGTGTACGCGAGTTGCATCTGTAGTCATGAGAGACGCCGGTCTGTAGCTTGCTTCTGGTACCGTCTTCATCTGATTTTGGTATTAGGGGAACACTAACTTCACAAAATGGACTGGGAAGTGTTCCCTCCTCTTCTGTTCCCTCCTCACTGTACAGAATCGGTGTAATTCCTGAAACATTTGATAGAACTCTCAGATGAAACCAGCAGAGCCTAAGATTTCACTCTGGGGAGTTTTTAAGGTACAGTTTCCTTAATAGTAACGTAGTTGTTTGAATTAGTTACTTCGTGTTGGTTGATTTGTGGTAGTGTGCGTGTTTCAAGGAATTGAGAATCTATTCCTGATACTACTGACCTATCTTCTCTCTTTTTTTTTTCTTCCTAGAAGTTTGATGACATTACTGGTTTTCTCAAAGCTCTTTGTTCCATTGATTCTATTGGTTTCCTATTTTAAAAATCTCTGGTTTCTGCTCTTGTCTTTATTCCCTCCTTCCATCTACTTGTTTTGGGTTTATTTCGCTCTTCCTTGTGGAGGTTCTTGAAGTGGGAGCCTTCCGGGAGTTGGTGATGGACAGGGAAACCTGGTGTGCTGTGGTCCATGGGGTCGCAAAGAGTCGGACACGACTGAACTGAACTGAACTGAAGTGGGAACTTGGATTATTGATTTGAGATGTAGCCTCAGTATTCTTGCCTGGAGAATCCCCAAGGGCAGAGGAGCCTTGTATGCTGCAGTCCACGGGGTCGCAGAGCTGGACACGACTGAGTGACTAAGCACAGCCTAGCGCAGCCCTTTTCTAATATGAGAATGAAATGCCATGAATTTCCCTCTCAGCATCCCACATATTTTGGCATTTTGTGTTTTCATTTCCTTTAAATTAAAAAAAAATTTAAACAAACTTCCTTCATTTTCCCCCTTCCTTCCTTTTCTGAATAATTGAATACTTGACTCAAATCTCTACGAAGTTCCCTCATTCCCAGTACCTGTTGGAGTCAGTCGGTAGATTCAGGGCCTAGAGAGGCAGCAGTCACAAGGCTGGGGCTGAATGAGAAGGGTGGCTGGGGAGGAGGCCTGGTAGGGGCTGAGGGTGAGCGAGGAGGAGGTGGCCTGGTGGGGCTGGAGGCCGTTTAAACGATGGTGGATTGAGACAATGAAGAGTTATACCGAGGGCAACGGGAACAGGTTTTTTCACTGAGCAAGAAAAGACTTACAAACATGGAAGGGGAAAAACCACTAGAATGACTCTGTGGTGCTGAAACGGAATTCAAAGCTTGCAATAAGTAGAGACAGAAAGAAACGTGAATTTCAGCATGAGTATATGTGAACACACACACACACCTGTACACACATGTAGAGGCCCCACTGGCCCAGTAAGAGAGACTGGGAGTGAGACCCCTCGGAGCAACGAGTGCCTCCCGCACCTGAATCCTGGCTCCTAAATACCTTCCTTTACGGAAAGGATCCAGAGTTCTGCGGGTAAAGCGGACTGTCTCCCTCTCTCCAGCTCTCTCCCACTCTGCTCACTGTCTCTCCCTTCCTAGCCTCCCTGGAACACGCACACCGTCACGACAACAGTCTTATCTCTTTGGTCTTTTTGTGTATCCCATACCCAGAACAATGCCCGGCACACAACATGCACTCAATAACTGCTCCATGTGCTGACGAGTGAACAAAGACATGAGGAAAGGACAGAAGGGAGGGACCCGGGAAGCTGGGCAGCCCCACCCAGGGGTGAACCCACAGGTCTGCAGGACCCAAGGAGGACCTCCATGAAGACCAGCCTGAAGCAAGGTTCTGGGTGGAAGTCCTTGAGTCTTCTGGAATATCTGCCGAAGCAGAGGGAGCCCCCCTGATCCTGAGGGTGGTTCACTTCAGTTCAGTTCAGTCGCTCAGTCGTGTCCAACCCTTTGCAACTTCATGGACTGCAGTACGCCAGGCCTCCCTGTGCATCACCAACTCCTGGAGTTCACTCAAACTCACGTCCATTGAGTCGGTGATGCCATCCAGCCATCTCATCCTCTGTCATCCCCTTCTCCTGCCCCCAATCCCTCCCAGCATCAGTCTTTTCTAAGAGTCAGTTATTTGCATCAGGTGGTCAAAGTATTGGAGTTTGAGCTTCAACATCAGTCCTTCCAACGAACATTCAGGACTGATTTCCTTTAGGATGGACTGGTTGGATCTCCTTGCGGTCCAAGGGACTCTCAAGAGTCTTCTCAACACCACAATCAGGCAATCAGACCCCTTGCACCACCCCACACAGACCCCACTTCCCTGGAGCCCCTGGAACGCCGTNTGAGCAACTGAACTGAGCTGAACTGAACCAAATGCAGACTTCCCAGGCTTTGGCCCACATCCCCCACGAGGCAGCACCCTGTGCCACTGGCCTGGGGTGCTGTTGTGCAGTGACTGTGCACCCAGCCACATGGAGAAAGGGGCTTGGGAAAACCCCAGGCCCACAGAGGGGGTTCACAGGCCTCATCTCTTTCCACTCTCCCCAGGCTCCCTCACCCCCACCTCCAACGCATAGCACTCATGGTGAATCGGTGAATCACTGATAATCCTTCAAAGGTAGCCTGTTATTTCCTGCCAGGGATCACCCTCCCTACCTTTCCCAGGTAAGTCTCCTCCTCATTCTGGCTATCAGCTCAGATGTTTCCTGGTGTAGGGGTAGGGGTGTGGGAACGAGCTGGGGGATGGCGGAGAGGGCGGGGAGGGTCTCCTCTGCTGACATCACCTCTTCCCATTTGGTTACACACTCTCATCTCAGCTCCTGCCACTCTCCATCCTCACCACTACCCAACCCAGTTCCCTGTATCCTCAGTCACAGCTGTCTCTCCACATTTCTCTCCTCCTTAGACCATGAACTCCTTGAGGTTGGAGGCTGTATCTCATCCATATATCACCAGGGTGGATGTCTGTTGTTACATGGACATTTACTGTGCACCTACTATGTGTCAGGTGTTCTCTGTACATTGCCCGTACTGCTGGGCTAGGAAGAAAGATTTCTCCTCAAGACCTAAACTTAGGCATAATTTACCAAGCATAACAGCAGAGATGTTCAAAGCCATCTTTGGACAACAGAAAGACTCCTCACCCTCTGAGTTTTATTGTATCCTAGTGGAGAGTTTAATTGCAGGTATGCATGCTAAGCTGCTTCACTTAGCATGTCCTACTCTTTGCAACCCTAAGGGCTGTAGCCCATCGGGCTCCTCTGTCCGTGGGATTCTCCAGGCAAGAATACTGGAGTGGGTTGCCATGCTCTCCTCCAGGGGATTTTCCCAATCCAGGGATCCAACCCGCATTTCTTATGTCTCCTGCATTGGCAGGCGGGTTCTTTATACCACTAGCGTCACTTGGGAAGCCTCTTTATGAGCAGAGATGAGTTACTAAACAGGGCGGGTTTGGTGAGCCATGGAATCCAAGAAAAGTCAAGTCTCAGGGATAATGTTGGGTGAGTAGGTGAGAATGTCCTAGCACTGACTTTGGAAGAGGAAGCCTGGGGGTATCTTCCCAAGGACAGGAGGTGGAGGAGGCGGGCTTTCGGTGGCTGGATTCTCTAGCTGACAGCTGTCAAACTTGAGGCCTGCAGCCATCCCCATCTGAGTTCATGTTTTTCAAACTCGACTCTGATTCTGACCTGGCTTCTGACTAATGTGACTGTGGGCTGGGCGTAAGGGCTAAGAGTTCTGTGTCCTCCAGTAGCTATTACTCATAAATTACTGTCCCATCTTTCTTGCACTGATACAAGTTGGTTTCTGAACTTACACTGCTGAAGGCCAGATCTTGCACCAGGAGAACCTCACCAAAGTGATGAAAGGTATTCTGTGAAAAAAACCTTAGCAGCATTCCCAGGAGGTGACATGTCAGTGGAGCTATGTAGCTATGAAAGAGAACTTTTTGAATTTAGACACATGGCCAAGTATAATGGCTAACTGTAGGCTCTAGGAATAGATGACACAGATTCAAATTCTGGTAAATTATTTACTGTTTCTGTGCCTTAATTTCCTCATCTACTAAATGGGAATAGTGAACCTGCCTACCTAGCTGTCATTGTTTTCTCTACGTCTTTGGCCTGTTCCACCATTGCTTTTCTCTATATCTTAAGCCTGTTCCATCACTGCACTGATCCTCAGCCAGAAATGCTAAATGAGAAGTTACAGATGAGCAAGCTAAAGCTCAGAGGGTTGAAGTAACTGTTCCAGGCTTACAGAGCCACAAGCAATGGAGCCCAGATTCAAACCCAGGCTGCCCGGTCCCTTTGTGTCCTACCCACTTCCTCACCAGGCAAGACACCATAGCTTCCAGTTTTGAACCACAGATAGGGGCCCTGGGCCTCTACTTGCTCTGGTTCCACCTGCTGCTTTAACTGAGCACTGACCTGCCACTGCTGCTGGCAATACCCACTCGTAAAGGGAAGCCTCAGGCAGACAGGCAGAGGTGGGTTTTCCAAATATTTTTATCCTCTCAATGGAGCTGTGGGCTGTCTTCTTTCAGGTGGACAGAATTTTTTTCCTGCCCTTATGTAATCACTGGCATAGACTTCCCTGTTTCTAACTGGGGGAAAAAAGGTTGATATTTTAATAAACTTAAATATTATTTTAAAAATTATCTAAAGTGATGATAGCGTGTGATTCATAGCCCCCAGGGTGCTGTTAACAATTTGGCATTTTCAATTCTGATGGGAATACTAATGGCAGTCTAGAAGCAGTGTCGTTATGATTAAGACATTGCAACTGTAGAAACTTAGAAGTGTGAACTGCAGCATAGGAAGAAATGCCAACATCCCACCAGAGCCAGCTGTGTATGTCAGTTTTGGTTGGCTCCCCCTTCGGAACCCAAGTTCTAGTTTCATCACAAGGAACACCAAGAGGTTTCCTGGGATCAAAGACTATTTGAGCTGCTGCGGATGCTAGGGCATCTCGTCCATCGCCCTGCCTGGCAGAGGAGGACACAGGGCCAGGGAGGATGCATACCTTGCCCAAGGTCACCAAGTTCAACAGGGCACAGCTGGGAGTAGGATCCAGGTCTTTTCCCCGGACCAGCACTCTCTGTCTTATACCACACCACCTCTGGATTCCCCTCTCTAAGCTCCGTTTCCCCTGTAAAGTAGTGTTCTAGTCAGTTGGGGCTGCTGTAACAAATAACCACAGACTGGGTAGCCTAAGGAGCAGACATTATTTCTCACAGTTCTGGAAGCGGGGAAGTCCAAGGTCGAGGCATGGGCAGATTTGGCGTCTGGTGAGAGCTTGCTTCCCAGGATGCAGGTGGCTGTCTTGTGTCCTCACAGGCAGAGAGCAGAGAGGAAGTCTGCAATCCTGTTCCTGAGGGCTCTACCCTCACAACCTAATTTTGTGTTTTATAGTTTGTCCTGACAGGTCATTTTAATAATATCTTAAGCCTTGACTCAATTGAAATCGTAGTAATTTGTATAAGCCACAGGTAATTAAACATTTCTAGGTTGGGCTTCCCAGGTGATGGTAGTGGTAAAGAACCCACCTGCCGATGCAGGAGACATAAGAGATACACATTGAATCCCTGGGTCAGGAAGATCCCCTGGAGGAGGGCACGGCAACCTACTCCAGTATTCTTGCTGGGATAATCCCATGCACAGAGGAGTCTGGCAGGCTATGGTCCAAGGGTCGCAAACAGCGAAACATGAATGAAGTGACTTAGCTTGCAGATTTTAACAAGACTGTGTAATTCTTGGAAAAAGAACCTGGTGTCTTTGGAGACACACGAAAGAGAAACTTTTTTTCAGTTATATATATAATGGTCATATATATATATATATATGTATGTATGTATGTATGATGGTCATTCTGACCAGTGTGAAGTGATAACTCTTTGTGGTTTTGATTTGCATTTCTCTAATGATTAGTGACTTGGAGATTCTGTATGTCTTATTTGGAGAAATGTTTACTTAGGTCTTCTGTCCATTTTTTGATTGGGCTGTTTTTTGGGGTGTTTTTTTGATATTGAACCCTCACAATCTAAATATATCCCAAAGGCCCTACCTTCAAATACCACCACATTGGAGATTAGGCTTCAATATATGAATTTACAGGGGACACACAGACATTCAGTCCAAAGCAAATGGAAATTTAAAATAACTCTTAGATTGTTGTGAGAATTAAATGGGATAGTTTCTGAGAGTTGCTCTGTAAACTGCAGGTACTATACAGGTGTGGGTAGGCAGTGGTGAGGAGCACACATGTGTTTTAGAGACTGGCCTGGTTGGAACACTTGCTTCCCACTTGCTTCTCTAAATCCCAATTTCTATAAAATTGGGTGATCAAGCTGTTTTTATTTAATTTTTATAATTGACTTTTTTTTACCTTCAAAGATGCATGTTTGTCCCCTTTTTAAGATGTTTTCATTGACTTTTTCAGGTTAAAATTTATGAAGTATCTGAGAGACATTTTCTGTAGGCCAATGTTTTTATTATTATTATTGTGGCAAAAGTCACTTGATATGAAACATTATTTTAAGCATGTTTAACTGCACAGTTCAGTTGCACTAAGGATATTCACATTGTTGTACAACTCTCACCTTCATCCATCTCTTGAATTTTTCACTTTCTAAGCTGAAATAAGATTTAAATGAGATGCTTTATGTAAATGTATACTTCTCTGTCAAAATATTAACTACTAAATTCTCAAAGATAAAGGATATTAATTCTGTCTTTCATATGCTGCCCACTTTTCAGAGGGAGCCCTGAAATCAAACTTTTGGGAATATTCTTCTAGAAATAGAAGAAATGTTGATTGTAATAGGAACTGACGCAAATCAAACAAAGAAAACTTTTCTTTATCCAAGAGTGCCTACTGTTTCCAAAGGTGTCAGTAAAACCGGCTTAGCAAACAACAGGCAGCCATGACTTCCCATGAGGTTGACAAGATGTCAAGGGCTGGCTGTCAAAACGAAGGGCTGTCGCCTCAGTGTTCAAAGGACTTGGCCATGCTATTTGTGGGAGCTTAATTTGCTTATGTAAGAGAACACTCAGGCTGCCATCTTTATAGCCAGTGCAGATCAGCCCCACAGGGCTGCTGAGTAAAGAGAGTGGACTGCTAATCCTCCAGTTAGCCTTCTTCCTCTGCTGTCATGGAGGATGGTAAGAGATGCTCATCCAGATTTCACATTTTTTCCAGTCTGTTTTTAGCTCCACGGTGTCCTGCCCTCCTGGTCTTACCCCTTTACATTTACTATTTAAGGCAGTCCACGTGTGTAAAGGCTGTACACAGTACAGAACAGTGTTCTGTCTCCTTCGCAGCCCTCCTCTATCCTGACACCCCTGCTCTCCCCATCAACGGGCAACCACCCACTCCATGTTCTCATCTCTGCCCTCAGGGATAGTCCTTTCATTTTGGCCTACTTGCTCAAGTAAGATAGACCCATTGAGAGCCTGTTCTAGGTATTGGGGTTAGAGCAGTGACTAAGAAGAAGTCGAAAATTCCTGTCCTTACAGAGCTTACGTACAGGTGGTGCTTCTGAACTTTGTATGTGCAGCAAGGCTTATGCGTGCTCAGATGTGTCCGATTCTTTGCAACTCCATGGACTGCAGCCATACAAGCTCCTCTGTCCATGGAATTTTCCAAGCAAGAACACTGGAGTGGGTTGCCATTTCCTACTTGAGGGGATCTTCCTGACCCGGGGATCAAACCCAAGTCTCTGACATCTCCTGCATTGGCAGGCAGACTCTTTACCATTAGGGCCACCTGGGAAGCCCCTTGTGTGTGCTTTCTTGCTTTTATAACCACGTCCACCCCAGCTTCAGTATATCAATCATTATTTTACACACTTCCCTATTCATTGCTTTTTTCTCTTAATCCTGATTCTAGGAGATTAATAATAAAGGATATGTTTAAACCTAACCCAGAGGTCTTTTTGTTTTCGTCACCTGGGCCCCAGACATCAGTCTCAGCCAGAAGGAAGGTAAAGTCCACAAATGACTCCTGGCCAGACAGGTAGGAAGGAAGGGCTAGAGCTACCGTCTTTTGGGGGAAAACCTTGGTAACCAGGTCCAGATTACTACAGGAGGGTTAATATTGGATTAATCAGGGTTTTTTATGTTCTCAGGATCAGCAATCCAACTTAGATTGGCCTGAACAAGGTGGTAAGGCCTCAGGGGCAGCTCCCAGGGCAGGAAAAGGACAGAATTATGTCCAAGGTTACATCCAGCTCTCCATCAGTCCCTTTTCTCTGCATTTGTCTGGTTCAGTGGGCATGTTGGCCTCCATCTGTCCTCAGGAAGCAGACCCTTTGCATTTTAGGGGGGAACAAGAGTACTACAGGTCAGGCAAGGATACCTATTGGCCAGAACGGGGGCATGTGCTCACCTTTTTGTCCAGGGAGATGGTGTCTATTTCCACGAGAAGGGGCATGGGAATGTTCTCAAAACAGAACAGTTACTAAGCCCTGTTTAATGGGCTTCTGGCAGTCACCCTTCTGGGTGGCATCCTTGCCAGTCCAATGTTTCTTGGACCAAATGGCATGCCTAAGACTTAAGTTAGAATGGAAATTTCCAGAGCTATTTTAGAGAGTTTTATACAACATATATTTTGGTGCACTGACAAATTATTCTTTCACTGATTCACACTTTCATCCAACATTAATAAGCATGTGCCTTATGCCAGGCAGTGTTCCGGGTATCTGAAGATACCTGGATGAAGGCAAGATACCTGGTCCCTGGTCTGATAAGAGACTCAGTCCCTGCCCTGAGAGCCTGGGGAAAGTAAATGGGCTGAGGGCTGCTGAGGTGTTTAACCCATACAAGTTGTGTACAGCAGGTTGTATACAGATGCCTTGGGAAGGGGGTGGGGTCAGCTTACCCTGCCCGTGGGGAGCTTTCAGAGAAGAGAGGCACAGACATGTAGAAGATTCGTGAGGTGGGGTGGGGGACTTGAGATATATATTAGAACTCTTTGGGGGACAATAAATGGAAAGCAAACTTAGCTAACTCCAGTTTAAAAAAAAAAAAAGCAGCACACAATTATAGCAGCATTCTGGAAAACCTGGAATGAAGACCTGGAGGACCAAAGGCAAGCCAGGCAGGAGCACGTGTTCTGTGTCTCTTGTCTTTAGTTCTCTCTCTCTGCTGCTGCTGCTGCTAAGTCGCTTCAGTCGTGTCCGACTCTGTGCGACCCCACAGACGGCAGCCCATTGGGCTCCCCCGTCCCTGGGATTCTTCAGACAAGAACACTGGAGTGGGTTGCCATTTCCTTCTCCAATGCATGAAAGTGAAAAGTGAAAGTGAAGTCGCTCAGTTGTGTCTGACTCTTCGCGACCCCATGGACTGCAGCCTACCAGGCTCCTCCGTCCATGGGATTTTCCAGGCAAGAGTACTGGAGTGGGGTGCCGTTGCTTTCTCCGCTCTCTCTGTCTCTAGCGCTTACCAGCCACTTCTCCCCCACAGATCGGCTTTCCCGATCCACATGTGGGAGCATGGCAGGTGGAAGGGTTTGAAGGCTGAGTGGGAGAATGGAACGGGGAGGTGGACAGAGGCTAACAGAACAGCCTAGCATTCCACACAGGGCCTGGAACCTCGTGGCAGCCGGGCTGGACTCACGAGCCTTCCCAGGAAGTGAGTGAGGTCGGCCACTGCCAAGTGAGGGCCANCCAGCCACTTCTCCCCCACAGATCGGCTTTCCCGATCCACATGTGGGAGCATGGCAGGTGGAAGGGTTTGAAGGCTGAGTGGGAGAATGGAATGGGGAGGTGGACAGAGGCTAACAGAACAGCCTAGCATTCCACACAGGGCCTGGAACCTCGTGGCAGCCGGGCTGGACTCACGAGCCTTCCCAGGAAGTGAGTGAGGTCGGCCACTGCCAAGTGAGGGCCAGTTATTCCAAAGGGGCAAGAAGGGAAAACTGCCCAACCTCTGAGAGGGGGGATTCTCGCCTGAGGGGCCGCCTGGTGGAAGAAATGTCCAGAGAGTTGAGAAGAAAAGGATGACCTTCCACCAGAGGGATAAAAAGAAGCAGAAGTCTGTATCCCTCCCTAGGGCACCTACCAGCCACAAGCCAGTGAGTCTTGCTCAGAATGAAGTGTGACAGAAAAGAAGAAGGAAGTCCTTTCAGTATGAGTTTTACACCCATACAGCGTTGTTCTCCAGAAGCCCCAGGCTGCTGGCACAGGAGTCAAAGGTTAATGGGAAGGGTTTTCTAAGTGGTTCCCCAGCGCTGCCGTGTGGGAGCTCACTCACCACCAGCTCCCAAGTGGCTGCAAACTGTGTGCA
>SJYV01001713.1:0-22589 GCA_006410875.1 Neotragus pygmaeus
ACTATTTCTTTGTAAAATGAGACTACTTTAACTCATTCCCTTAGGTCAGTTTCCATCTTCCATCGTTACTAATGTCATCATCACCCTTCATTACCCATCAACAGGAAATTGCATTTACTTGAAGCCTATTCCTTTCATCATATAATTAATTAAGGAGTTAATTAATATCAGATATATTGTTGGCCTCTGTGACACTTCATTAAATACTTCCTTCCTGAAGACACTGTCATTTATCTTAGTTGTTATTACTGGTCTTTGAACTTCCATTTTTTTAATGTCAAAACTCATATTTAACCCATATTGAATTAATTTTGCAGGTGAAACTTCTTCCAAAGGTTACTGCATTAATTATTGGTTAAAAATCATTTACTGTCTTCTGATATCTGGATTCAGTTTTTTTTTTTCACTGAAAAAAATTCGGTTATTTTTTTACCCTCAAATTTAAGACACTGGTATAGCAATTTAAAATTTGCCAGACACTTTATTTCTCAGTATATTATATAATAATATAAATGATATTATATTATTATTATATAATATATAAATGTATATATTACATATGTAGGGGGTTCCCTGGTAGCTCAGTGGAAAAGAGTCTGCCTGTCAATGCAGAAACGTGGGTTTCATCCCTTGGCTGGGACAATGCCCTGGAGAAGAAAATGGCAACCTAGTTTAGGATTCTTGCCAGAATGGAAATCCCATGGACAGAGGAGCCTGGTGAGCTACAGTCCATGGGGTTTCAAACAGATGACTTAGCAACTAAATAACAATAAAAATGTTGTATATGTATATTATAATACATATACATATGCATATATATATATAGTTTTATTTTTAATGTAATGATCAAAATTCCCTTCAGTTCTGACCTGTTTATTGGTAGTTCTTACACCACTTTGTTGACATTACAGAAATTTGATCAGATTATCCTATGTATTTCCCTTTATATATATGTATAGATTTTTGTCTTCCCTGGTAGATCACCTGGTAAAGAATCCACCTGCAATGCAAGAGACCCTGGTTCTGTTCCTGGGTTGGGAAGACCCACAGGAGAGGGGATAAGCTACTCCCTCCAGTGTTCTTGTGCTCCCTTGGTGGCTCAGCTGGTATCTTTTTAAAAATTTTATATTGTTTGATTTCCACAGATTTATATTTCTGGGAACTTAGGGGCTCAAGAGTAGAGGGTCTCCTGGTCTCCCCCGCTTCTTTGAAGTAATAAATTTTCATCCTTGTTGACTCAGTCTGCACCTCTCTACCTGCCAACTCAGTCCCTTGATTCCCTGAGACTGGGTGGGGGTCTCCCTTTCATCTCTCATGCTTCATCACACTGCATTTGGTACTTTTCAGGGTGTGCCTCCCTGGTACCCACGCATGGAGCAGGGATGAATATTCCCCAAGTAGACCATCCTGGACAGTGGATGTCCTTTCATGCTCTTTCCCAGGGCCCCTCTGGGTGGGGCTGTCTGCTGGGTGTAAACTCCTTGGAGCTGGTGCAGCTTTCCTGGAAGCACAAAGGGGCTTCTGTGGCTCTCAGAGGACCATCACTCAACAACAGTCCGTCTAGAGTGGTGTGTTGGAGGTTTGAGCAGTCTGCAGATTTTTGTCCCCCAGTTTCACTCCTAATTCTTATGATATGTATTCAAGTATTATAACAAATATACATACAGGAAAGTATACATTCATAGGTGTCATGTTGATGAAGCGAATGTATCTGTAAGTCTCTCTCCTTACTTTACCAAATAACTGAAGAACAGTTGAATGATAACACATGTACATGTATCTATCCACAAATAGACAGGTAGATACTCTTTTCCATCATGGTTTATCACAGGATACTGACTATAGTTCCCTATGCTACCCTGTAATACTTTGTCGTCCACCCATTCTATAAGCAATAGTTTGGATCTGCTATTCCCCAACTCCCAGTCCTTCCCTCGCCCACCCTCCCTGCTTTGCAACCACAAGTCTGTTCTCTAAGTCTGCTAGTCTGTTCCTGCTTCGTAGATAAGTTCACTTGTGTCATTTTTTAGATTCCACATATGAGAGGTATATAGCACTTGTCTTTCTCTATCTGACTTACTACACTCAGTATGGCTATCTCTAAGTCCATCCACGTTGCTGCAAACAACATTATTTAATCTTTTTATGGCCGCATAATATTCCATTGTGTATATGTACCACATCTTCTTTGACCATTTATCTACTGATGGACATTTACATTATTTTCACATTATAGTTTTGTTGGGATATATGCCCAGGTATGCAAATGCGGGATAACATGGCAACCCCATCTTTAATTTTTTGAGGAACCTCCATACCATTCACCATAGTGGCTGCTGCACCTGTTTACATCACCTCCAACAATAGTATTAGATTCCTCCAATGTATCCCTCTAAGAATTCCCTCCAATTCCCTTTTCTCCACACCCTCTCCTTGCATAAACCACTTTGCTCTCCCTTCGTCTGCAGCTTTGACAGAGCCGACACACATGAGCTTTCCCCTGCAGTCACCGTGGCTGGGCTCCAGCGATGCGTTCTTCTGCTTTACTTCCAGACTACCCTCTTCTGCTTCCTTTACCACAAAACTAAATATACCTCATTATCGTTCTCAACTGAGCACCCTCAATTGCTTTCTCTTTCTATTCTCCCTCTGGATAAGCTGAACCATTTTCTTTCCATATTTAGTGTCTGATGTTGGTGTCCTGTTTTCCTTCTCTTACATGTATCCAGCGTGTCCTCTTGGATGGTTAGAAAACCCAAAATAACACACTCCAAATGTAACTCCCCTCCCCAACCTGTTCTCTCCCAGTCATTTCCAATTTAGTTCTCAGGAAATAAAAGCCCACTCACTCAGCTATTTAAGCCCCCAAACAGAGAAGTAATCTTTCAAGCTTCTCCTTCTGTCCATCAAGTCTTCAACCAGCCCAATCATATCAGGCTCTTAAGAACATCTCATTTGTTGTTATTTAAATCCATCTGCCACCATATTTTCCAAACATGCTGCCATTTCTTGGTGACTTGCTACAATAGTCATCTTGTTGGGATCTTGATTTCCTCCGTTGTCTTTCTCAAATCTACTCTTCTCTTAGGAAATGTAGCAACAGAAATTGCTTTAATCAATACAGTTGACCCTTGACCAAAACACGGCTTAATTTCATCCATGAAACTAAGCCTTCAACCATACTGTTACCTTTCTGTTAAAGATTCATCCATGACTCTTCTCAAGGGCAGCTCCCACTTTTTCTTCAGATACTGGCTTGAATGCCACATTATCAGGAAGCTCTTAGTAAACTGAGCAGATGCTTCACTTAAATCTTTCAAAGGATATCACTCTATTAAAACCTAGTCTTTGTTGAGGCCAGTCTTTGCTCCTGTGTTCTTTGACTCTGGCTGAAGTCCAGAAGGTCAACCGGCCCACTCCTCCTTAAACACTAGGCTCTTGCCATGTTCCCTATTTGTGGGAGCATCTTCCTTCTCAGTTCAAAGACTGCATCCATGCTGTTACTGTTTTGTTAAACAGTTCTATTAAACAAGGATAAGTTCCCTCTTATCCTTCAGATATTGGCTTAAATGCCACAGCATCAGGAAGTTCTAGTTTGGGAAAAAAAGAAAAAAAGAACTCATTCTCTTTTGGAAACCCTCTTTTTGGGTGAAGTGTATGTTTCCCAGGTTATAATTTAAATGTGCTCTTTCTTGGTTTTATTATTTTTATTTTCTGTCAGCTGCTCCCTAAAAGAGTGCAAACTTCATAAGGTCAGAGGCTAAGCTTGTTAAATCTACAAACTATCCTAGTCTGTTAAATCTGTCTAACCCTGTGGGGAGGGGGCGCAATATCTAACACATGCTAGATAAACATTATATAACTATTTAATGAAGGTAGACAAGTTCAGTAATTGTAATGTTAGAAATGTGATGGATAAAATTAAGGGAGACTTTAAAAAAAAAAAATGAAGATCATGGCATCCGGTCCCATCACTTCATGGGAAATAGATGGGGAAACAGTGGAAACAGTGTCAGACTTTATATTTTTGGACTCAAAAATCACTGCAGATGGTGACTGCAGCCATGAAATTAGAAGACGCTTAGTCCTTGGAAGAAAAGTTATGACCAACCTAGACAGTATATTCAAAAGCAGAGACATTACTTTGCCAACTAAGGTCCGTCTAGTCAAGGCTGTGGTTTTTCCTGTGCTCATGTATGGATATGAGAGTTGGACTGTGAAGAAGGCTGAGCGCAAAGAATTGATGCTTTTGAACTGTGGTGTTGGAGAAGACTCTTGAGAGTCCCTTGGACTGCAAGGAGATTCCACCAGTCCATTCTGAAGGAGATCAACACTGGGTGTTCTTTGGAAGGAATGATGCTAAAGCTGAAACTCCAGTACTTTGGCCACCTCATGCAAAGAGTTGACTCATTGGAAAAGACTCTGATGCTGGGAGAGATTGGGGACAGGAGGAGAAGGGGACGACTGAGGATGAGATGGCTGGATGGCATCACAGACTTGATGGACATGAGTCTGAGTGAACTCCGAGAGATGGTGATGAACAGGGTGGCCTGGCATGCTGCAATTCATGGGGTCGCAAAGAGTCAGACATGACTGAGCGACTGAACTGAACTGAACTGAAGTGAATGTATCTTTGGATGAAGATCAGATGCCCCAAGACCTGAAACAAGAGACTGTCTCCAACCTAAGGATCCTTATCAGGTACTCTTAACTACTTCATGCACAGAGAAACTGAAGGGAATTGACTCTTGGATTAACTCCCACTTACAAAGGGTCCTTACACTGGACTGGCTGATAGAGCGAATGGCTGACCTGAAAATCACTTATTTTTATTTATTTATTTATTTTAATTGGAGGCTAATTACTTTACAATATGGTAGTTGGTTTTGCCATACATTGACATGAACTAGCCATGGGTGTACATGTTCAAAATCACTTTAAAACAATACTCAAACAGCACAGGAGCTGCATTCACAGTAAGGTGAGAAGAAGATGAAATCAGAAATAGACAGCTAGTCCGAGATTCTGGACCTGACTCATATGATCTTTATAATGTTTTCTTGAGTTCTTGGACCTTTGCATATGAATCAAATGTTTCCCTATTATGGAACAATCCTATGCTGATTTTTAAAATCAAATCAATCCAATTGTTAGGTTTGTCACCAATTACCTTTGTCTAGTAATCTGAGGATGCCTTGGTGGATTTCTCGCCTCCACAGCTCTAATTGGATAGCCCTCAGGAAATTATTTTAGAAGAAAGAAAGTTCAGTCCTGTTCAGGCTACTTTTGATATTACCAGATGGGAATCCCCTCACCTAGTCAAATAATAGTACCTTCTCTGACCCTTCAGTTCAGTTCAGTTCAGTCGTTCAGTCATCTCTGACCCTGGCCATAAAAAAATGATTTTTCATCTAAAGTTACTCAAGCCCAATCAGAGAAACAAGAAAAATTTCAGCCAAGAAATAAAACATCTCACACTTACAAGATGGATATGTGGTTAATACCAGACTATGGTCATTTAAGTTTAAAGCTTCTCTATGTTGGAAACAATCAAGTCATCTAAGGATGATCAGCCTAGTAACATTATGAAATTAGGCTGGGTGCCTTATGAATGATGCCTACACATTACTACCATTAGTGACTGGTATGGAACTGACTGGGTCAGATGACCAGAGATTCACTGGGTTGCACTTAATGGAACTCATGGAATTTGTGGTACTTAGTTTTATGGCCTTAGCTTCCACCAGGATGGATAAGAAGATGTATCCTGGGATTCCCTTGGATTCAAGGTCACATAAGTAACAATCTAGAGATGACCCTGGCCAGTCTACCATTGGTACAAATCCAGTGGGTCAATAGATTTGTATTTCACTGGTATGACCATTTAGCAGCTATTTTTGCACCTTCAATAAGATTGGAGAATGTAATCACCCATATTGAAGCCTTAACAAAATTTATTCAATGGGCTTAAATGATAATAACCAACTATTAGCCAATTGAATTCTGAGATTTCTGTGATGAGAAAGCAGTGCTGCAAAACCACATGGCCCTTGACATTCTTACAGCCTCTTATCTCACTGCTTCAAACTGAATGCTGTGCCTGATGAATCTTCTAATATAATGCACTTAATGAACCATATCAGATCAGAAGAAAAATCAGATTTCTCCCTTAAATGACCCACTCCCTAGTCTGATGATCTTTTCAGAACCTGGTTTGGCATGGGAAATTCTTGGCTTAAATATTTACTTATAACTCTATTAATGTTATTAGCTATACTATTTTGTCTGTATTACAAGATTATTGTTTCTTGTATTACCAAATGTATGACTGAGCCTCATGCTAAAATAATAATGACTCAGCAACTTGAAGCAGTTGATCAAATATATGGTTCTGTATGAGATCAATGATTGTAGTAGTGTAACTACAGATATGGAACGATGCAAGAGGGAATTCTCCTGAACCATAACAGACTAGTAAGACAGGTGGTCCAGAGTAACCTTTAGTTACTATTAATAAGACCTAGTCCAGTAAGAGCACATTGAGTGGCCTATCAGCAAAATCTCTGCCAGATCGAGGAACGAGCCTTCCTAGCACCATGGGACAAAATGGTCATGAAACGCGTGCTTGATTGCATGTACTCACCCTTCAGCAAAATCACATATACACCAACCTTTCACCCTACATCTCTGGAGCAGTTTCTCAGAGTTATCTGTAATACTCTCTCCCAGGCTATAGGTCTCATTTTGCCCCAAATAAAACTTGACTCATGACTCTCATGTTGTGCATTTTTTTAAGTCAACAACAGTATCCTTTTAGAGTCCTTTTTATTTCTGTAATATTGATAATAAAGTTACTCCTTCATTTCTGATTTTATTAATTGTCTTCTCTTTTTTCCTAGATTTTTGTCAAGTTAAAGGATTGCTGATTTTGTTGACCTTTTCAAAGAATCAGCTTTTGGTTTAATTGAACTTCTCTGTTGTTTCTCTAGTCTCTATTTCATTAATTTTCACTCTAATCCTTATTGTTTCTTTTCTTGCTTGCCTTACATTTAGATTGCTGTTCTCTTTTAGTGTCTTAATGTGAAAGTTTAAGTTTTAGATTTGAGTTCTTTCTTTTTTCTTAATTAGGCATTTACAGCTATAAATTTCCCTCTGAACATAGCTTTTGATGCATTGCATGGATTTTTAATATGTTGTATCTTCATTTTCATTCATTTCAAAATACTTTCTTATTTTTCTTTTGAATTTTTCTTTGGCCCAATGGCTATTTAGAAGTATGTTGTTAGTTTCTCAATTTCTTTCCTGAGATTGATTTCTAATTTTCATCCAATGTAATTGGAGACTACAGTTTATATTATTTCTGTTCTTTTAAATGTATTGAAGTTTGTTTTATGGGCTATGATCTATCCCGGAGAATGTTCCATATGTACTTGAAAAGAATGTGTGTTATTTTTGTTGGGTGGAGCATTTCATAGATGTCTGTTAGGTCTATTGGATTTACAGTATTGTTAAAGTCTTCCTTTTCTTTGTTAACTTTTTAAAAAATTCCCTCCAGCTTTATTGAGATATAAGTGACACAGAGTACAGTATAAGTGTGTAGCATACAGCACAGTGACTTGACTTATACACATCACCTAATGATTACCACAGTAAGTTTAGTTAATATCCGTCATCTCTCATAGACACAAATAGTTTTTTCCTTGTGATGAGAATTCTTAGGATTTACCCTCTTTACTTTCATAGATATTATACAACAGTGTTAACTATAGCCATCAAGTTATACATTAGAGCCCTAGTGTTCATTTATTTTATAAATGGAAGTTTGTGTCTTTGACCACCTTCTTCAAATTCCCTTTTTCTCCAACTCCATACCTTTGACAACCACAAATCTGACATCTTTTTCTATGAGCTTTGTGTTGTTATCGTTTAGATTCCACATATAGGTGAGGTCATTTAGTCTTTGTCTTTCTCTGTTTGATTTCTTTCACTTAAAAAGTCATAATTACCCTGAAGCTCCATCCATGTTGTCTCAAATGGCAATATTTCCTCATTTTGACTGAATAATATTTCATTGTATATATAGCACAATTTCTTCATCTACTTATCCATTGATGGACACTTAGATTGTTTCCACATCTTGACTACAGTAAATAATGCTGCTATGAACTTGAGGGTGCAGAATTTTCCACATAGAGTTTTGCTTTCTTTGAATTTATTCCAGAAGTAGAATCACCATATCACAACAGTTCTATTTTCAATTATTTGAGAACGCTCCTTACTGTTTTGTATGGTGGTTTCACCAATTTACATTTCTGGCAAGAGTACACAAAGGTTTCCTTTTCTCCACAATTATTATTTTTTGCCTTTTTGATGCTAATCATTCTAACAGGCATGAAGTAATATCATTATGGTTTTGATTTACATTTCCCTAGTGATTTGTGACATTGAGCATCTTTTCACATATCTGTTGTCCTTATTAATCTTATGTCTAGTTCCTCCATTATTGAAAGTAGATTATTGAAATCTCCAACTATTATATTTAATTCCTCTCTTCATTTCAGTCAGCTTTGCTTTCTGTATTTTGGTCATCAGCTATTAGGTGAATATATGCTTATAATTGTGACTTCCCTGGTGGATCAGATGGTAAAAGCGTCTGTGTACAATGCAGGAGACCTGGGTTCGATCCCTGAGTCGGGAAGATATCCTGGAGAAGGCAATGGCAACCCACTCCAGTACTCTTGCCTGGAAAATCCTGTGGATGGAGGAGCCAGGTAGGCTACAGTCCATGGGGTCACAAAGAGTCTGACACGACTGAGGAACTTCACTATACTACACTATGCTTATAATTATTATATATCTTCCCAGAGGATTGACTCTTTTTTTATCACTATAAAATGTCCCTCTTTATCTCTAATAACTTTTCTGTGTTAAAGATAAACAGATAAAATACCTGCTGTCAGTATAGCCACTTCAGCTTTCTTCAGTTCCGGCAGGAAATAAATCTCTTTCTATCCTTCCATTTTCATTCTACCTGTGTCTTTAAATCTAAAGAGTGTTTCTTCTGTGCTGTGCTTAGTTGCTCCGTTGTGTCCAACTCTTTGTGACCTCGTGGACTGTAACCTGCCAGGCTCTTCTGTCCATGGGGACTCTCCAGGCAAGAATACTGAAGTGGGTTTCCATGCCCTCCTCCAGGGAATCTTTCCAACCCAGGGATCAAACCCAGGTCTCCCATATTGTAGGAGAGTTCTTTACCATTCGAGCCACCAGGGACACCCAAGAATACTGGAGTGGGTAGCCTTTCCCTTCTCCAGGGGATCTTCCCAACCCACGAATTGAACTGGGGTCTCCTGCATTGCAGGTGGATTTTTTACCAGCTGAGCCACCAAAGAAACCCAGAGCTGCCATGTGCTGTGCTGTGCTTAGGCGCTCAGTCCTGCTCAGCTCTTTACAACCCCATGGACTACAGCCTGTCAGGCTCCTCCGTCCATGGTGATTCTCCAGGCAAGAGTACTGGAGTGAGTTGCCATGCCCCCTTCCAGGAGATCTTCCCAACCCAGGGATCGAACCCAGGTCTCCCACACTGCAGGTGGATTGTTTACTGTCTGAGTCATCAGGGGAGCCCATGAATACTGGAGTGGGAAGCCTACCCCTTCTCCAGGGGATCTTCTCAATCCAGAAGTCCTGCATTGCNTGGGAAGATATCCTGGAGAAGGCAATGGCAACCCACTCCAGTACTCTTGCCTGGAAAATCCTGTGGATGGAGGAGCCAGGTAGGCTACAGTCCATGGGGTCACAAAGAGTCTGACACGACTGAGGAACTTCACTATACTACACTATGCTTATAATTATTATATATCTTCCCAGAGGATTGACTCTTTTTTTATCACTATAAAATGTCCCTCTTTATCTCTAATAACTTTTCTGTGTTAAAGATAAACAGATAAAATACCTGCTGTCAGTATAGCCACTTCAGCTTTCTTCAGTTCCGGCAGGAAATAAATCTCTTTCTATCCTTCCATTTTCATTCTACCTGTGTCTTTAAATCTAAAGAGTGTTTCTTCTGTGCTGTGCTTAGTTGCTCCGTTGTGTCCAACTCTTTGTGACCTCGTGGACTGTAACCTGCCAGGCTCTTCTGTCCATGGGGACTCTCCAGGCAAGAATACTGAAGTGGGTTTCCATGCCCTCCTCCAGGGAATCTTTCCAACCCAGGGATCAAACCCAGGTCTCCCATATTGTAGGAGAGTTCTTTACCATTCGAGCCACCAGGGACACCCAAGAATACTGGAGTGGGTAGCCTTTCCCTTCTCCAGGGGATCTTCCCAACCCACGAATTGAACTGGGGTCTCCTGCATTGCAGGTGGATTTTTTACCAGCTGAGCCACCAAAGAAACCCAGAGCTGCCATGTGCTGTGCTGTGCTTAGGCGCTCAGTCCTGCTCAGCTCTTTACAACCCCATGGACTACAGCCTGTCAGGCTCCTCCGTCCATGGTGATTCTCCAGGCAAGAGTACTGGAGTGAGTTGCCATGCCCCCTTCCAGGAGATCTTCCCAACCCAGGGATCGAACCCAGGTCTCCCACACTGCAGGTGGATTGTTTACTGTCTGAGTCATCAGGGGAGCCCATGAATACTGGAGTGGGAAGCCTACCCCTTCTCCAGGGGATCTTCTCAATCCAGAAGTCCTGCATTGCAGGGGGATTCTTTACCAGCTGAGCTATAAGGGCAGTTCCTTTATTCATCTGCCTAATTATTAGAGTGCTTAAATCATTCAAATTTAATATTGTATTCACTAATATATTAATATTTGGATTATTTATATATTTGAATTGACATCTGCCGTTTCCCTTTCTGTTCTCTGTATGCATAGTGTGTTGTTGTATTTGTTGCTGTTGTTCCTCTATTCCTCTTCTACTGCTTTCTTTGTATTAAAGGAGTATTTTCTTATTAGCATTTCAATTTCTTTGATAATTTTTTCAGTATATCTTTAAGGGTTTTTTTTCCTTTGGTTTTTTAGTGATGGCTCTAGGATTTACCATGCACATCCTAACATCAGAATCAACTTCAGATTTACACTGGTCTAATTCCAGTAATATGTAAAAATGATACACTACAGTTCTAGTCTCTCTTCCTCTTTTGTGTGCTACTATTGTCATATATATATTAATGTTATAGACCAATAATACATTACTATAATTATTACTTTACTATCTGTAGTTATTTCCTTAGCAGCTTGCTACCACCCACCTTTTTTTGTAGTTATTGGCAATATATATTTTTCAATGTGTTACACACGCTACAAAACATTATAAACATATGATTTTATACAATTGCTTTTTAAATCAGCTAAGAAAGCAAAAGAGAAAAATATGTCCTTATACTGTCTTTTATAGTTATATAAAACTATATATATAGTTCTTCCTCTGCAGAAGGAAATGGCAACCCACTCCAGTACCCTTGCCTGGAAAATCCCATGGACGGAGGAGAATGGTAGGCTAGAGTCCACGGGGTTGCAAAGAGTCGGACACGACTGAGTGACTTCACTTCACTATTGCATACCTTTCCTTTTCCCTCTGACTGCCCTCCCTTGGCCTCTCATCAGGCAGCTTCAGGCCTCCTTGTGACATTTAGGCCACAGAATATCCAGGTGCCTCCCTCAGCAGCTGTGGAAGCTACCCTGGAGGGTCAGCCACACCAGAGCAGGAGAAACAGAGAAGCAAGCCATGCTGAACTCTCTGCTTCTGGAGCTTGTCTCCAGGGAGTCAGAGAAAAACCATCACCAAAGCTGAGCTTCTAGTGGGTACCAGGACCAGACAGAACGTGTTACTTACAAGATCATTAGCCTCACCACAGTTTGACCAGAAAAGTGTCATCATTCCCATTTTGCAGATGAGAAAAGTTAAATGACTTGCTTACAGTCAACAACTGAGACAAGATTTTTAACAGTTTTATCAGATTGCATTGCTAGAGTCTATTTGACTTCCAAGGATGTGGGGGGAAATGCATATTTGATCCACATTCAGATACAATTCTTGAATCTTTATTCAAAGGATGTCTCCAGGAGGTACCTTGGTAAATCCACCTGATTTTACATTGCTTCTCTGATAGAATACAATGATAGGAGGAGAGATTGCATGTTGTGTTTTTGAATTATTTCCCTCTACCTTCCCTTTACCTTTTAAATTATTTCCCTTTACCTTTCAATAATGAAACTCTTTTCTAACGGGGAAAAAATTGAAACACATCCCTATTCTATCAAGCTGGACAGCATTACCTCAGAATACAAATTGTTCTGCTACTTTTCAGTAATTTTTAAAGAACTGTTTCTTATTATAAAATTAACACAAGCATCAAAATGGAAGTAATATATACTACTTTAGAGGAAGTTTGAGACTGCAGAAAAGTATAAAAAGGAAAAATATAAATCACACAAAATTCCTTTATTTAAAAAAAACAATCACTATTAGTATTCTGGTGCATTTTCTTGCTTTTCTCCAGTTTTCTGTATATCAGATGTACACATGAGCATGATTACAGGGCCCTTCAGGCACTGGGGGAATAAGCCAGTGACAGGAAAGGAAGAGGGAGCAGGGCAAGACATGGTTCCTACCCTGAAAGAAATTGATGGCCAACCCAATGGCCCCAAAGGAATGTACTTAAATGAGATTAGGAGAGACACAGGCAGCAAAGATACAATTCAAAAGCAAAGGGGAAAAGCAAACTCAGAAGAAAAGATAAAATGTCCTAGTCCATCATCAGCTCCCATGTGGGGCCTCTCAGGCACACAGGTGCAGGTTCTAAGGCAGTCTGCTCTGAGCTGGGCTCAGTTTTTTTGGCACCAACCAGCCCAGGAGGGGTTTAGGGTGGTGACTGGCAGGAAGGACTGCAGAGGAGTAGACCAGCGTGAGCAGCCCTGTGGACGCCCTGTCATCTAATTCTTGCAGCCTCCAGAGAACACTGAGCTGTTGGGACTCACCCAAGTCACCAGCTGGCCTGCCAGTGCCAGCACTCTGAGAACCCCCAATGTGAGCCGTGGAGTTGGTGCTTTTTCTGATTCTGGACTCAGCCCTTTAACATCTGAGGCACTGAGCCCAGGACCGCCCATCACCTGGACCCAGACCTGGCCAGGGAAGGACAGAGATCACTCCCCAGGGACATGGGGATCCCAGTTCCACCTCAAGGGACCCTTTTTAGGATCCACACAAGGAAGGCTAAGTATTCTCATAATGGCAGGCATGGACGTGCTAATTGCTTCAGTCATGTCCAACTCTTTGCAACCCTATGGACTGTAGCCTCCCAGGCTCCTCTGTCCTTGGGATTCTCCAGGCAAGAATACTGGGAGTGGATTGCCATGCCTTTCTCCAGGGGATCTTTCCAACCCAGGGATTAAACCCGTGTCTCTTCTGGCTCTTGCATTGGCAGGCAGTTTCTTTACCTCTGGCGCCAACTGGGAAGCCCTAGGCATGGACACAGTGCATAAAACCGTAGCTTGCTTTCTCTGCCCGACAAGACAAATATGAGAACAAAGCAGCCCAGGCCTTGGTTTAGGGGTGGGTCTTAAACATCAGACCCACTGTCTTAAAGCTGATATTCATTCTCCCTGCTCCTGGGGACAGGACTGGAGATAATGGGGAATGAGTAGGGAAGGTAGGTGTATGTACGTGTGAGTGTGTGTGTGTGTGTGTGTGTGTGTCCACTGACGCTATAAACTGTACTTCTGATGGCAAGAAGTGGGGGTGGGGCAAAGCTGAGTCCCACTGGTTGGTGGTATTGATATTTTCTAGAAGTTCAGCCCCTGTTTCTTCATCTGCAACCCCCATGGGCTTTAATTCACACAGGTGTGAATGAAAGCAATTTTTATAGAAGTTTGCTAATTATTCTCCTTGATGGCAGGGGCCATGTTTTTATGCCTTTTTAAGTCTTTGGAATTTAGAAGACTGCCTAACATGGAGAAGTCTTTATATAACTTTATTTTTTAAGTGATTATGATCGCTTCTCTGCCTTTTTGCTCCGATTAGTGTAGGATCTGTTCTTATCAGCTTAAAATGGTGATGATGATGGTGTCATTTTACTACAGTTGTGCCCAAACATTTTATCAAAAATTATTATGTAAATATTCATGTTCAAACTGTTATAACAGTGTGTCATGTATTTTGGAGAAGGCAATGACCACCCACCCCAGTACTCTTGCCTGGAAAATCCCATGGACGGAGGAGCCTGGTAGGCTGCAGTCCATGTGGTCGCAAAGAGTCAGACACGACTGAGCGACTCCACTTTCAATTTTCCCTTTCATGCATTGAAGAAGGAAATGCCAACCCACTCCAGTGTTCTTGCCTGGAGAATCCCAGGGACGGGGGAGCCTGGTGGGCTACCGTCTATGGGGTCGCACAGAGTCGGACACGACTGAAGCGACTTAGCAGCAGCAGCAGTCATGTATTTTAAAGAAATAGTATGTGGAGCCCAATATTTGACAGAATCTACAGAAGCAAGAGTAGCCCTCGTTCAAAAGAAAGGTACGAAGTCCACTCTATGCCTCTTGCCCAATGGCGCTCCCCGCAGCAGCTTCACGGAAGCTTCGGCACGAGTTGAAGAACAGTTTCAGAGACAGTTTGCAAATCACTCTCTTGAGTAGACGATGTCCTTTCAATTTCAGAATGGGGGCTCTGGGACACAGCACAGGGAGCGGGGGTTTCGGCTTCCCCCAGCACCCCACCGGATGGCCTTCCTCCAGTTCCAGCCTCCCCAAGAGAAGAGGAGCCATCGCCGCAAGTGTCGGGGGGCCAGCCGCTGACGCTCACCAGCCTGCGCTAAGCCCGAAGCTCACCACGTTCAGGGCACCCTAAAGGTCCAATATCATCCATACGCCCATTATGCAGATTAAAAAATAGATAAACGCTTAGGGAGGTTAACCAGCTTGCCTCAGATCAATAGCTACTAAGCAAAGGATTCAGAATTGCACCCAAACCAAAGTCCATACTTGTGGCCACCCATACTGGAACACACTGGGGACATCCAGGAAGCGGCACAGCACAAGCACCCAGACAGCAGGAAGGAACAGGCACGCCAAGGCTGGGGTGCTTGGCGCCAACGAGCCCCCTGCTCCCGCCCCTCCCCTGACAAGGCCCTTGACGAGCGGAGGCAAGTGATTCCAGAACTACTCCCTTCTCCCTTGACGGGAAGCAGGACCGCTAGGCAGACAGCACGGGGGAGGGGGGCTGCCTGGGCTTTAATACAGAGGAGTAGTGGGGTACACTGAGGTTCCCATCTGTGGCCCAGGCCAGGTCACCAGGCCAGAAGACCCCAGTGAGGAGGCTGGGACAGGTACTTCAGCCCCAAGAGAGGAGCCCCCACCACATCCCTGAGAGCAGGGAATCAGCCTGGTGGGTTGGGGGGTGGGGGGTGGGGGCTTGTAGCTCCTGTCTGGAGAGGCAGCCAAGTCTGCACTGCAGGACGACAGACGTGCCCACGGATGTCCCAGGGCTGCCGGGCTTTGCCAGCACAGCCTCCTACCCTCCCCCACGTGGCTGGGTGGAATCCCTGCTCTTTTGATGCACTGACTCATGTTTTTTAAATGGTGCCTACTAAGTGCCTGGCACCCTGCTCGGGGCTGGGCTGCCAGCAGACACTGGAGTGGAGGGGAAATGAAGGACAGAAGCAGGTGGGGTCAGGGCCCCGTGCTGAGCAGGACTCTGGGTACTGTAGGGCGGCTCGGTGGGGCCTGGGGAAGGGCCCTCTGAGAACACAACACACACGCAGAGGGGCTCCAGAGGAGGTCTCTGCAGTTCCGGCCCTTGGCCCTACCAGGCCTAGCAGGGGAGCCACCAGGCCTTCTGTGTGCCAAGGGCCTGCAGCCTCCAGCTGAGCAGCCCCTGGGCTGAGTCCAGGAGAGGAGTTGAGTGGGACCCCGTAGAGTCCCAGGCCATCTGGGGTGGGATGGATGCAGCCCCAGAGAGAGAGGATCAGAGAGAGTCAACCAATCCAGGGCCCTGGTGAGTACGCCCCCAGAGTGAGGGCATTAGGAGCATTCCCTGTCCTGGATCGGTGTAGCAGCCCCTTGCCCAGACCTCCCAAAGGAATCAGTCCTCATCCTTCAGAGATGCCTCCCGAACTCAGGAAAAAGCCTGCGCAGAAGGCTGCCAGCACCCTCACGACCCCACCCTTGCCTTTTTTGGACTTAGTGATCCAGCACACCCTGATAAGGTGTGGCTGCAGCCAACCCAAAACAGGCCTGCAAACGTGCCTGCCCTTCCACCGTGCAACTGAGCCCCTCTCTTCCACAGCAGGGAGGACATCCTGGTGACAGGAGTGTGCTATGAGAGACCATTCAGAGCTCAGCCTGGGCTCGGCCCCTTGAGGAACAGGGACCACTGCAGAACCAGAGGAGGGAGGTACGGGGCTGGCCCGGGAACTAGCAAGACTTGTGCCATGTATATCACCCTTCCTGCTGGGCCCCTGACCCATCACGGTGCCCACTCCAGCTGATGAGACCTAGTAGCTTGGTGAGATGAGGTGTCATGGTCCCTGCTCCACAGCTGTCAAAAGGACGTGGAATTAAATCATCCACATGCCTACTCTGCAACCAGATCAGCACCAGATACCTCTAAATGCACAGCCAGCCACTGTCCAGAGCCAAACCAGCTTCTCCTTAGACTAGTCTAGAGTCCTGCAGACACAGAGGTTAAGACCCCAAGTTGGACTCTCTGAGGCCTTTCTACCTCGAGGCAAACACTTCAGGGAGTTGATTTCTCTTGTCTGGATGGGGCCAGGATGACGGTGAGGACACAGACCTGCTCCCCTTGGGCATTCCTACAACGTCAGGACAACTGCTGAGGGAGCCTTGTCATCAGCAATGAAGCCAAGCACTCCACAGAGACACACAGAACAATCTGCACAATCTGACTTGGGTTCCTCTAACATAAATGTCTATAGAAATCAACTATTTTCAGGAAACTCAATAGTCTGTCATGTGTACTGTGCGTGATTAAGAAAGATGTGGCTTTCCACCTTCTGACGCCACATCACTAATCTCCCCTAACGGCCAGGAGGTGGGGGAGCGTGTCTGTGGACAGTGTGACCACCCATATACTGGTCTTCTCAACCACATCCCTCCACAGATAAACATCACCCCCAGAATGAGGAACTTGGCCACCCAGAGCCAGCCCCATGAATCAGGAACAATCTGACATCTCAAGGTCAGCTCAACGGAAAAACCATCATGAGTCTTTCAAGGCGACAGATCTCCCTGTGATGCCTCGGGTACTTTCCAGCCACAGTGCTGCCAACCCAGCCCTCAGTCCTGGTGGGACTGTAGGGGGAAACAGGCAGAAGGGAGCGAGCAGAGCAAGAGGCAGCCGAGCCAAGATCCAGGAGCCTCTGCCACCTCTCATGGGCTTCACTTTGCAGTGATGCACGGGAGCTCAGAGCTGGGAGGAAACCCAAGGACACTTTGCTTCAATAATTTGTTTTGTTTTTCAGAGACAACCAAGACCAGAAAGGTAATGACCTTACTGGTTCACTAGGTGACAACTAGGTGAATTCCCCTGGGAGGGGAATTCAGATCCCTTGTCAGTATCTCCTCAAATGGACAAAGGCAGAACTCCAGGCCTCCAACCAGAGACAGGTGCAAATATCCAGTAAGCGTCAGAGATGGCCCAGGCCCCGTGGAGGTGCCCCCCACCAGATCGCAGGTGACAAACATATAATCACACAAACTGTTATGAATTTCAGTTTTTTCTAAAAGAGCACATGGGGCTAAAAGACCTACTAAGCAGGGGATCTAACCTATCTAACCTAGTCTTGGCCTGGCAGGAAGGGGGGACTTGCCTCAGGAGATGCTATCAAACCTGAGACTGGAAGGTTAACCAAACAAAAGATGGACAGAGACCCAGGAAAAGGGTGTCTCCCTCTCCTCTCCCCTTTTCGCCTGGCCTCTCTCCCTCCTCCTCCAGGAAAGCTGTTTGCTCCAGACTAGCTAGCCATACTGCCAGCTTTCATGACATGGCAGAGTCATCACTTTCCCTCAACAAGGTCACCTGCACTCACATCTCTCAAATTCCTCCCACTCAGCAATTCAGGTCCTGCCCTTCCCCCAGGATCCCAGCTTCCCCCAAACCTGTCACCCCATGTGGGTTTCCTCCCCTCAACACCAATCACAGCGTTGGACACGTCATAGACTTTCAACAATGAATGGAGGGATGGTTGAGGTAATGGGCCTATAAGATGTCGCAAGAAACAGGGCAAGGGAAACTCCAAAATGTCCGTCCTAGCCCAGCAAGTAGCCCACAGCGGTGGGTATGCTCGTGAGCCCTGAACAAGGTCCAAGACGCCTCTCTAAGTAAGAACAGAGACTTTTCAGAGCCCCTTCTCTCAAGATGCTTCTCTGCATGGTGATCCAAACATGGTCTTATTGAAACTCCCTTACATCTTGATCTCATAGGGAAGACTCCACTCAGATGGGAAACAGCCATCTTGTCCAGACTTGGTCCCTCCACCTACTGCCCAACAGGCTCCCAGAAGTAAGGGCTGCAGGGTGATCGATAGACAAATATCCTGAATACCAAGACACCCTACCAACCTGTGACACTGCCGCTGACCTGCCAACCCACCTAGGGGGAGGGGAAGGGAAGCAGTCCACACCAGCTGATATGTGTGCTCAGTGGTGTCTGACTCCTTGCAAGCCCATGGACTCTAGCCTGCCAGGCTCCCCTGTCCATGGCATTTCCCAAGAAAGAATACTGGAGTGGGTTGCCATTTCCTCCTCCAGGGAATCTTCCCAACTGAGGGATCGAACCTATGTCTCCTGCATTTCCTGCATTGGCAAGCAGATTCCTTACCACTAAGCTACCTGGGAAGCCTTTATACTGGCTGATAGATCACCAGGAGCCAATCACTTGAGCCTGCTTATCTACACACGTGAGGAGGCACCAATGAGCTGGAATTTTAAAGTCAAAGCAGTTTTTCCACATCTAGCACTAGAGACAAGTCGCCTTGCAGTCCAGTTTTGCTTTCTGGGGAAACCACAGGAGTGGCCCCTCTCTGGTTATGGTATCAGTGAAGCACCCTTGCCCCGGGAGAATTTATAAGAGGACCTTTAGTGTTCTCTGCTATGCAATCTCCAGGGAAGGACCCTGGGGACCTCTTGGAGAGAGAGGAATCACATCACTACCCTGTAGCCAAGGCGTGTGCACAGTGCATCCTGAGCTGTGGCCCTCACCACTGCAGTGGACCAGCCGCCACTGAGCCGCGCAGGGCTTGTGTACAACAGCGACACCATGTGGCAGCCGCGGAAACCACAATGCTTCTGGCTTGGTTGCTTTCCTAGCTCTCTCCCTGGGCGTCTGAAGGCAGGACCAGCTGCAGATTCTGGGACAGATCAAGAACTTCCTGCCCTGCTACTGATGAAAACTGGTGAAGATTCCAGTTGTTCATTGCCATGTAGCCATATCTCCCCATCTCTCCCAAGCTGGTATGGGGCTATTCCAGTTTGGTATGCCCTGTCTTGATTGCTGCTCATAACCGCCTGAGTGGCACATATCCATATTGTCTGATTTCTGCAGATAGTGTTTTCAGGGGTTAACAACTTTCCCAAAATCACACACCCCAAATAAGTGGCAGTGCTGGGAGTCACACCAGGTCTGACTCCAGGATCCATGCCCCTTCTGCACTCTACAAAGCCTTTCTCAGCCCACAGCAGAAGCCAGAAGCTACAGAGTATCTGAGGGCCACACTAGGTTTAACCCAATTAATGCTTCCCTGGAAACCTGTCCCTAGCCACACCTTCTCCAGTCAGTGTGATGTCTTTGCCATTTGGTTCACATGTGGCCCAAACCCCTTAGATCAAAGACCATGTGTGCCATATCGCACGGGTTTTGTTTCAGATTGGGGGTTTTTGTGTTTTGTTTTGTTTTTTTCATTTTGCTTAGCTGGTGCAAGAAATATGTCTAAGCAATCAGCATAACTTGAAAATCAGTTTGTATCCTGTCAGCCCAAGTAGCCCTAAGAACCTCCCCTAATACAGCAGTAATGAACATCTGGAAACACAACAGCTGTTGAGGGAATGAGTTATAAAAACACTAAGATGACAGCTTGTTTTTCATAAGCTAGATTGGCTCTTGTATAAATGGGAGAGGCAAACAAAGCGGAAACCAGAGGAGGATGGGGGGAAGGGAAGAAGGAGGAGCAGCTTTGCCCCAAGAGCAACTTCACTGGGTGAAGGTCTTCACTCCCCTCCTTCTCTGAGCCAGGCCGCCCTGGGATGGTACCTGTGGCCTCAGGTATCCTTCTGGCCAATCAGAGAGGCCAGCAGTCCAGCATGTGGACCTCTGCGTGCATGAGCATCCAGATGTGGGCAAGCTGGTTGAGAAGGCAAAAGGGCCACCCAAGGCAGGAGACATCTAGGCCTGGACTTGAAGTCTAGGGAGCCAAGGAAGGAGGACTCTCCAGGCAAGAGGTGCTGAGGTTCTAGAGATGCTGGATGTGACCAGAGCATTGGCCCTGGAGTCGAAGGGACAGAGGCTCCTTCATGGGAAGCCCTGGTTGGGGCGCACCTTGGATCCTGGAAGTGGGTGTGACATGGGTATTTTCAGAGCTGTGTTTACAATGGGATAGATGTGTGAGGCACAGCAGGGGCCCAGCCTCACACCTCTTCCCAACCAGCACTGCTGAGCCCCGCCTCAGCACCTCAGTACCACGGGTCCCCCACCTCTGGGCTATGGACCGCTACCTCCTGTCAGATCAGCGGTGACATTAGACTATAAAGTAAGTGCACAATAAATGTAACACATCTGGATCATCCCCAAACCATTCCCCTTCCCTCGTTCTTAGAAAAATTGTCCTTCACGAAACCAGTCCCTAGTGACAAAAAGGTGGAGGACCACTGCAGTAGGCAACAGGGCAGACAGGGTCTCTGCCCTCCTGAGACCCGCAAAGAGAGGACAAGTCATCAGGCTGACGCGACACCCTCCCTGGGGAGGACGCTACGCCAACTGGGTGGTCATGTGCAGCCTCTCAGAGAGGACTGGAGTGAGCAGAGCCTGGGGAAGCATGAGCCACAGCTTTATAGGGACCAGGGGCTCCAGGCAGAGGAACCAGCAAGGAGAAGGTCCAGTGTGCTCAAGAAGAGGGCCCTGAGGCCCAGGAGGGGGACTGGTAGGAGAGAACAGGTTGTAGGGAAAGGCCTACTCTGGCCCACTGGCCACAGGCTCCGAGGTTAGGAGAGCTGACTGCCATAACCACTCCCAGCAGGAAAACTAGCTTCTGCTTCGTACGAGTTTTGTACAATTAGTCTGAAAAAATTCTCAGAATTTGCATGATTAAGAGTAGGAACATTTTCTCACCCTCATACTTGGCCAACCATACTATTTTAATCTCCAACAACAACAACAACAAAAAAGACAGTCTTAAAAAGTCAATTCCCTTCCAGTCGCCCTTTTGTTATTCCTTATATGGGAAAATTAACTCCAAAGCTCAATAAAAGGATATTTCTAGGTAAGATTTTAGCTAACTACATGGTGCTTTGTTTCTTTGCTCATTTTAATCTGCAGAAAATGGGTTTTCCGTCCTTCAAAGGAGCATCACTTTTTTGGAATGTGGAGCCGTGGAGTGTGGGATCTGAGCTGACACTTAAGGGACACTTTGGAATTGGTTTCCAGGCTGATGATGGATTCGTCTGTATGGGGACCCAGGGAAGACGGCGTAACAGACACCCACCTCTACGTCCTGAGGCGTGAAGTAAGTTACCTTCTTAGCCCCTGAACTACTTTATCCTGGGGAAAGGCCCACCTCTACTGAGACCCAGTGTCAATGTCAGTGGCAAGCGCAAGGGCAGCACTGTTTGGGGTCCAACCTGCCCCTCACCCCAAAAGCTGCCCTGGCCCAGCAGTGGAAATTGAGAGGCAACAGCTGAGCTTTGGGACAGTGAGCCCAGAAGAGCTATCCTTGGGCAGGAAGCATCAACAAAGGGGGCTCCCCAGCAGGGGGGTTGCCACCCAATGAACCAGCAGAGGGTTAGGGCAGGGAGCCCCGTAAGAGTGGTTCCAGAAGGCTGAGACATGAGACCTCTCCCCACTCCTCACACTTGGCGGCTAGACACACTGCACTTCTGTGATTGCTGCGGCTTTACAGTAGGATTTAAACTCAGGGAGTGTGAGTCCAGAGGGGCTTTGGATGAGCAATTCATCTCTTTACTCATTCTAAATCTGTTCAGATTTTCTGTTTCATCTTGAGTCAGTTTTTGGAGTTTGTGTGTTTCCAAGAATGAGTCCATTTCATCGAGATTGTGTGCTTTGTTATGTTTGGTGTATAATTATTCATGGTTTTCTCTCATAATCCTTTTAATTCCTATAAGCTTGGTATCGGAGAAGGCAATGGCACCCCACTCCAGTACTCTTGCCTGGAAAATCCCATGGATGGAGGAGCCTGGTGGGCCACAGTCCATGGGGCCGCAAAGAGTCGGACATGACTGAGCGATTTCAGTTTCCCTTTTCACTTTCATGCACTGGAGAAGGAAATGGCAACCCACTCCAGTGTTCTTGCCTGGGGAATCCCAGGGACGGCAGAGCCTGGTGGGCTGCCGTCTATGGGGTCGCACAGAGTC
>SJYV01001714.1:6514-107905 GCA_006410875.1 Neotragus pygmaeus
CTTTTCCTATTTGGAACCAGTCTGTTGTTCCATGTCCAGTTCTAACTGTTGCTTCCTGACCTGCATACAGGTTTCTCAAGAGGCAGGTCAGGTGGTCTGGTATTCCCATCTCTCTCAGAATTTTCCACAGTTTATTGTGATCCACACGGTCAAAGGCTTTGGCACAGTCAATAAAGCAGAAATAGATGTTTTTCTGGAACTCTCTTGCTTTTACCATGATCCAGCGGATGTTGGCAATTTGATCTCTGGTTCCTTTGCCTTTTCTAAAACCAGCTTGAACATCTGGAATTTCACAGTTCACATATTGCTGAAGCCTGGCTTGGAGAATTTTGAGCATTACTTTACTAGCATGTGAGATGAATGCAACTGTGTGGTAGTTTGAGCATTCTCTTGAATTGCCTTTCTTTGGGATTGGGATGAAAACTGATCTTTTCCAGTCCTGTGGCCACTGCTGAGTTTTCCAGATTTGCTGGCATATTGAGTGCAGCACTTTCACAGCATCATCTTTCAGGATTTGAAACAGCTCAACTGGAATTCCATCACTTCCACTAGCTTTGTTCGTAGTGATGCTTTCTAGGGCCCACTTGACTTCACATTCCTGGATGTCTGGCTCTAGATGAGTGATCACACCATTGTGATTATCTGGGTCGTGAAGATCTTTTTTGTACAGTTCTTCTGTGTATTCTTGGCACCTCTTCTTAATATCTTCTGCTTCTGTTAGGTCCATACCATTTCTGTCCTTTATCGAGCCCATCTTTGCATGAAATGTTCCCTTGGTATCTCTAATTTTCTTGAAGAGATCTCTAGTCTTCCCCATTTAATTTCCCTGTGTAACATTTTGTAGTTTTAAGTATACATGTTTTGCACATTTTTTAGTTTTTTAAAAAAATCTTAATTGGGATTCATTGAGCTTCTTTATTATAAATTAAAGTTTTGTGTTGTTTTTATTTTTCCATGAAATTCAGGTTGTTTGGGGCCATTATTTTCTTCAGCTATTTTTTGTCCCCATTTTTTCTCTCTTTCCTTTCCAGAAATCCCACTATATGCATGCTGGTATACTTGATGCTGTGCCACAGGCGTCTCTGAGTGTGTTTATTTTTCTTCAATAATTTTTTCTCTGTTTTCTCCAGATTATATTATTTCTGTTTCTGTAGTTTAAATTCACAGATGCTTTCTTGTGCCATATCAAATCTCTAGAATTTGCATTTGGTTCTTTTTTAAATTGTATATTTCTCCACAGGCATTCCCTATTTGTTAAATCATTGTCATCACATTTTTAATTCTTTGGACAATAATTTCTGTTTAATTTGTCAAACATATTTAAAGCACTTCTTTAAAGTCTTTGCTGTATTCAACATCTAAACCTGTGTAGAGTCATTGTCTATTGACTACTTTTTCCCCCTGAATATAGGTCACATTTCTGTGGGTTTTTTTTTTTTCTTAGTTTTTGGATGTCTTACTGTATTTCTGTTGAAAATTGTGCATTTTCAGATTAATGTACTGTAACAACTCTGGGTTTTGATTCTCTTCTCAACAATGTTGTTTTGTTTTCTTAAAAATAACTTGCCTGAACTTAAATTGTACAATCTGTGTGTCCCACATTGTGTGACTGTTGATGTCTCTGCTCAGTTTTTTAATTCTGATTTTTACCTTTTAACCTGCCTTCACAGGGCTTACCCATGTGTCTGCATAGTTTACTTATCAGTTAATGATTTGGGTTTTCATCCTCTGCTGAGGAATCTATGTATGGTTTGGGGAGTGTGTTCAGAGTTCAGTCAGATTTCAAGTCTGCCTTGGTTTTCACTTTATGCTAAGCTCCCTCAGGTTTGTTTCCCCACATGTGTATATATGTATGTTTCCCAGTAAACCAAGGATGTTTGGAGAGCTTATCTAGCCATTCTGTAGCTGTCTCATTCTGAGGTTCTTCTTGTCAAATTTCTGATCTTTTCCACTCCTGGCTGCATCTAGGATCATAATCCCCGACCAGCAGAGCTGTGTGTTTTCCCCATTCATCTCTTGCTGAGTCCAATACTTGTTTACAATTTATTTTTTAAAATTTTTATTTAGTTTTTTTGAATCAATTACTTTTATTGACAGTGCTGCTGGCCTGGATTATCAACTACTACTCCAAATCAAGTCCATATCCTTTGGTAGCAAGATCCTTTTCCCTCATGATCCTCATGATCTTGGTAAAGCTATTACACTGACTGATCAAAAAGGGAGTTAGGAGCAGCCACAGCAAGAAAACTACAAGTTCCTCTTTTTACCCAAATTTCTAGATGCTTATAATAAACAAATACTCCTCAGTTTATTGTGCGTTTTTATTTCTAGGGCTCTGAAATGGTTGCTTTTGACAGTTTTTGAGTTTTTTTTCCCAATTTGTGCTTATGTTGGGGGATGAGGATTTGCCAACCTCCTTATTCCATCATATTCCCATCTCTCTTATTTCTAAATTAATTGTAATCAGAGTATATAGTCTGTACATTACCTGTCCTTCGAACTTGGAGATTTTCTTTATGGCCTAGTAAGCGGTCAGTTTTTATAAAGGTTCTACCTGTACTTGAAAAGATGAAAGTGTCGATTTGGGGGTGCAGAATTTTCTGATTTGGCTATTAAATTGAGGTTGCTAATTCAAACATTATAATTTCATTATTATTATTTTTTACAACCAACACTTTTGTTTGCATTTATTTTTTGCAGCATTTATTCCTGGGCCATAAGTTTTTCTTTCTTCAGTTTCTTCTGGGATATCTTTTTCCTTCTGTGCAGCCTCCTTATCTGGTTTAGAAACAATCTCTTCTTTTTCAGTAAGGATCATCTCAATATGACAGGGAGAATTCATGTAGGGGTTGATCCAACCATGAACACTCTAAGTCCTGTGCCACATCTTGGGGGCTTTGTTCACCTGGATGTGCTCAGTGACCAGAAAATCTACATCTAAGCCCTTAAGTGCAGCATGACTCTCTGCTTTGTTGAGCACGCGCAATAAAATTTCAGCACTCTTTTTGGGCTGCTGACCCTGCGTCCAGCCCCACTGTTTGGCCTGTGCACACCTCCAGCTCCACCGCTGTAACGACAGAATGGCACACATTGCTTCTTCAAAGTGAAATCCTTCAGATACTTGGTGGCTTTTTGGATATGCATACCCATTATGGCCTGGGCAGTTCTACAAGTGTTCTTAAAGTGAACACGAACATTTGAATCTCCTGATTTGCATGATTTTGTGGGGTTTTCTGGGTCGAGTGAATAGAGCACCATTTTTAGAGGTCACCTCAGGCTGCTTACTGGAAAGGCAAACATTATAAATCTTTACTAATTTTTCATCTGCTTAATATGCCAATAATAAAAGAGTTGTGTGAAAAGATCCTATTATCATAGGGAAGTTATAATGTTTGACATACAATTCTATTTTTCTTTAATATTGTCTGCAGAGACAGTTTTCTATGTTTTTTTTATTCCTTCCATTAGTTCAGATAGTGAATTTTTTGTGCACCTTTGTGCACTATAGAAAATACATAGCAATCAACCTGTTCGATACTAAACAGTACACTAAATAAAAAGGATACTAAATTTGATTCCTTATAGCCAGAAGCTTATCATTTAAGATAAGCAAATCTGCCACAGAACTTGCTTTATCACCTAGGAGTCTCAGAAACTATAGAAACACTTGGAACCATCATTCTCTCTGAGAAAGTCTAAAAGTTTAAGTGTCTTGGCATGTAGGCATGTATAACAAAAGAAGTCTTTATTTCTGCTTTGGAAGATAAATTTCTCTCTCCCACAAGGAAGAAAAAAACATAGAAAATTAAAACACATTTTCTTTTCACTGGTTCATAAAGACCTACTGTTTAAACTCATGATATAAAGACATACATAAAAGAATTCACCTCTGCTGATTATCAGGAAAATCTGTATCAGCGAAATTCAGATTATAATTACCTTCTTCTTTTGTTCTTCCCCAGCCACTTATAAAACATGTTGTGTTTTTGTTTAGTCTTTGGAAAACACCAAAAGGTAGACAAATGGGCTGAATGTAATTATTATAACGCACTGCTTTTTTTAAGTGAAAAAGTGCAATATCATTATCATAAGATTCCACGTTGAAGTCTGGATGGATAATGATTGCATTAACTTTGATCTTCTTGCTGTATGGCTCACTCCCTTTTATATTATTAGTTCCAATTACAGCTCTCCACATTACAGGATTTCTGAAAGAAAGTAAATGCTTTTGTTATAAACATGTTTATTTAAGTAAATATTCTTCCACTAGTTTTTGTTTTTCTCATGTTAGATTAATAACAAAAAAATTAATCCTACTTTCATCTGACAAAGTCATATCAAGGAAAAACCTAACTAGTTACTGTGATGTAGGAAAGGAGAAAAAGTGGGACAGAAAGTCTCAAATGGATTCAAGTACCTGAGAATTTAATATATGGTAGCAGTTCTTATCAATGGGCAAATGGATGAATTATTCAATAAATGGTATTGGAACTAACAAACAAGTTTTAAAAATTGAAATAAAATTAAATCTCTGAAAAATATTAAACAGTAAAATAAACTCCAAATGGATTAAATATTTAAATACACAGATCTTTTAAATAAAGACTTATCTTTCAGAGATACATAAGGTGGTATGTCTGAGATTTCTTTCAAAATAATTGGAGGGGGAGTAGGCAAGAATAAAGATGAAATAAGATCAGGCATGAGCTGATGAACTGAAGCTGCATAATATGTATTGGGAATTCACTAAACTATTTACTTTTTAACATTTTTGAAATCCTTGAATAAAACATTTGGATATTAAATTAGGATGAGAGGTTTAAAACTTAAACCAGACAGAAAATATAGGTGAATATACAACTTTGATGTTGGGAAGGACTTTATATATTCCACCGGACTGTATCTTTGTGAGAAAGGACTTTATAAAACAAGACACTAAATGTAAAAGAAGCAACAATGGGTCTCAAACTACCGCACAATTGCACTCCTCTCACACGCTAGTAAAGTAATGCTCAAAATTCTCCAAGCCAGGNCCTGCTTATTTAACATATATGCAGAGTACATCATGTGAAATGCTGGGCTGGATGAATCACAAGCTGGAATCAAGATTCCTGGGAGAAATATCAACAACATCAGATATGTAGATGATAACCACCCTAATGGCAGAAAGTGAAGAGAAACTAAAAAGCCTCTTGTTGAAGGTAAAAGAGGAGAGTGAAAAAGCTGGCTTAAAACTCAACATTCAGAAAACGAAGATCATGGCATTTGGTTCCATCACTTCATGGCAAATAGATGGGGAAACAATGGAAACAGTGACAGACTTTATTTTTTGGGGCTCCAGAATCACTGTGGATGGTGACTGCAGCCATGAAATTAAAAGACATTTGCTGCATGGAAGAAAAGCTGTGACAAACCTAGACAGTGTATTAAAAAGCAGAGACATTACTTTGCTGACAAAGGTCTATGTAGTCAAAGCTGTGGTTTTTCCAGTATCATGTATGGGTGTGAGAGCTGGGCCATAAGAAGACTGAGTGCCGAAGAATTGATACTTTTGAATTGTGGTGTTGGAGAAGACTCTTGAGTCCCTTGGACAGCAAGGAGATCAAGCTAGTCAATCCTAAACGAAATCAACCCTGAATATTTGTTGGGAGGANTATGTAGTCAAAGCTGTGGTTTTTCCAGTATCATGTATGGGTGTGAGAGCTGGGCCATAAGAAGACTGAGTGCCGAAGAATTGATACTTTTGAATTGTGGTGTTGGAGAAGACTCTTGAGTCCCTTGGACAGCAAGGAGATCAAGCTAGTCAATCCTAAACGAAATCAACCCTGAATATTTGTTGGGAGGACTGATGCTGAAGCTGAAGTGCCAATCCTTTGGCCACTTGATGTGAAGTGCTGACTTACTGGAAAATACTCTATGCTGGGAAAGAAATGGAAACCCACTCCAGTATTCTTGCCTGGAGAATTTCATGGAAAGAGCAGCCTGGCAGGCTACAGTCCATGGGATCGCAAAGAGTGAGGCATGATTGAGTGACTAACACATTTACTGATACTAGGAAAGATTGAAGGCAGGAGAAGGAGGTAACAGAGGACAAAATGGTTGGATGGCATCACTGACTCAATGGACATGAATTTGAGCAAACTCTGGAAGATGATGAACGGCCTGGGAAGACTGGCATGCTACAGTCCATGGGGTTGCAGGGTCAGACACAACTGATCGACTGAACAACAGCCTTACAAGAAGTGCTAAAGGATGTTCTTTGAGTGAAAGTAAAAGGACACTAATTAACATCATAAAGACATTAAAAGGGTGCAAAATTCATGGGTAATGGTAAACATACAGTCAAACTTACATTCTGTAACTTGGTAATAGTGGCACATAATTTGCTTACAACTTTAAAAGTTAAATTAATGTAGTAAAAATAATCATAACTATAATCATCCATTAGTTACATAACAATACATAAATCATGACAGCAGTATCCTAAAATGTGAGGTAGAGGAAAAGCTAAAGTGTAGAATTTAGAAATTCTATTGAAGTTGTAACAGCTTAAAATATGGTGTTACAATTTTAAGATAGTTTGTGTAAACTTCTTGATAATCTCAAGGGAAAAACTTGTAGCAATTACACAAAAGGACACAATAAAGAAGTCAAAGCAATATTAGCATATGTAAAACAGATAGTGGGAAGTTGCTGTATAACACAGGGACCCCAACCCTGTGCCCTGTGTCAAGAGGGTAAGGACATATGTATACTTCTGGCTGATTCACGTTGTTGTATGGCAGAAACCAACACAACTTTGTAAAACAATTATTCTCCAATTAAAAATAAATTTAAGAAAAGAAGTCAAGGCATACTGATACCAAAAGACATCAATTACACGCACACACAAAACAGCAGGCTAATAAACAAGGAATAATGTATCTAAAAGGAGTACGTCAAGGCTGTATATTGTCACCCTGCTTATTTAACTTATATGCAGAGTACATCATGAGAAACGCTGGGCTGGAAGAAACACAAGCTGGAATCAAGAGTGCCAGGAGAAATATCAATAACCTCAGATATGCAGATGACACCACCCTTATGGCAGAAAGNTACAGCCTTGACGTATTCCTTTTCTTATTTGGAACCAGTCTGTTGTTCTGTGTCCAGCTCTAACTGTTGCTTCCTGACCTGCATACAGAACATGCTGCATGGTGCAGCCAAAAATAAAACAAACTTTAAAAAAAGGAAGAAGAAATACGATGGCCAGAAAGCACATGGAAATATGCTCACCATCACTAATTATTAGGGAAATTTGAATGAAAACCACAATGAGATACCACTTCACACTCATTCAGATGTTTACCACAGTAACAGTGTAAGTAGTGTAAGTAATGAACTAAGAATATGGAGACTGATATTCTGAATTTACTTCTAATCAGTGGGGAGTAGTATTGGGAGACAAAAAGAAACAAATTTAAGAGATACTGCAGAGAGAGAGTCAACTAACTCTCTGGGTAATGGAACTGTTGGTGAAGCTATTATATAAGAAAATAGAGAAGGGAAAGAATTAGAAGAAAGATTTTAAAATTTCATGTTTAGACTTCTTGAGAATGTGACTCCAATATATATGTATAGGAGGGAGCTGGAAATATGACTTAGCTGGAGAGACTTAGGAGTTACTAGCACATGATGATTCCTAAAACTGGAGTCTCATCTCATTTCCAAGATGAGACATCTCTCAGAAACAGTTCAGATGATAAGGCAAGAGGATAGAAGGTGGAACTCTTGAAAATACTGTCACTTAAAAGATGACAAGGACTTCCCTGGTGGTCCAGTGGTTAAACCCCACACTTCCAATGCAGAGGGTGTGAGTTGGATCCCTGGTCAGGGAGTTAAGATCCTACAAGCCACATGGCGCAGCCAGAAAGAAAGAAGAGAACAGTAATCAACTTTGCCAAATGTTATAGAGATAAAATAGGATGAGGATTGAGTGGAGCTCATTGGATTTGACATAGAGGTGGGTCTTTAATAGTGTGTTCTAGCCACAGAAATCAGATTGCAGCTGGGCTTTTATGAGTCAATGCAGGTGAAACAAAAGGAGCCTTTTTTTCAAGGAATCTAGTAGTGAAAGGATGAACAGGAACAGGTAAGGTTCGTTTGTTAAATAATGATAAGTTGAGCTACACATGTTTGAAAGCTGTAGGGAAGAAACGAGGAAAATACTGAAAAATACTAAAGAGACAGTGAGATATAATGAAACGGCTTAGAGAATAGGTTTAAATCAATAGATTGCCACTTTACAGCAGTGTGATCTTGGGCAAGTTACCAAATCTCTCTGATCTCTGGATTCCTCAAGTGTGAAATGAAAGTAACAGCAATTTCAGAGGGCTACTGGGAGGGTTCAGTTCAGTTCAGTCGCTCAGTCGTGTCCAACTTTATTTAAATCCAGAATTATATGTAACATCCTTAAACAGTACCTAATCTCAGAGCAGGTCTTTGATAAATAGTTGTTTTAAGAAGGAATAAGGGACAGCTGATGGTGCAAGATTTATAAAATGAAGGGGAACAGGAATAGAAGTGGCAGGCTTTTCTGAAACAGGAGGAACTCCTAAAAATATACCTCAGTAATGTTGACTTCCTCAGCATCTTGCCCAATTCCTAGTATGTAACATATATTGAGTAAGTTTTTGTTGAGTAAACAGGTAAAAACATCAATAAGATTTAGCCTTGAGAACTGTTAGATGGAAAATTAATACTATCTTCAAATGCTTGGAAGAGGAATGAAATTTAATACATATGGCTTCAACAGGCAGAATAAAAGTCAAGACACTTATTCAGCATAAGGAAAGGCTTTCTAAGAAAAAAAGCTGTACAAAATTTAAATGAGGTTCTTTCCAAGGTTCATCATCACAAAAGGTATTTTAAGTAGAAAGCTAAATGGTATAGTTATGGTTATGTGTGTGGATTTTCACTCTGACACACCTGGATTTGATCCCTGATTCTGCTGCTTTCAAGGCAGGGTCTCCCTCTAGCAAAGACTGGTTGTGGGGAGTAGTGGAAATTGTGTATGAAAAAATGCCTGGCTCAATGCATTAAAGAATAATTATTTCAGACTAGAGAACCCTTTATTTCAGTACTGTAAGAAGGATTCAAATATAGGACAGAGAATTGAACTAAACCCTTAAAATACCTCTATGAACTCTAAGATTCTGTGACAGTATAACACAGCTATATTATTTGATCAAGTTGGTACATCTAGTAGGTTCTGGAACCTTACTTAAAACCACTGCACCAAAAAGTGTCAGAGGAGGACTAGGATACAGGCTGCCCCTCTCCAAATGTGTTAGTCTCCCCACTGTGTCAAAGGAACAGACCAGTAAAGGTGCAATGTCAGGACTTAACAGGTAAGAAGACCTTCAAAATATCCCCTAAAAGAATAGGGATGTTCTGAATACATACCTAGAGTCCTTAGTGCAGTGGGCAGCCGTAAGGACCCATCTATTTTTCACTAAGCTTCCCGCACATACATGAGCACCAGATCTGCCGGAATGAATCTGTAGGCTAACTAGCCATGGCCATGCGCCAGTTTGAGCCTCTTTGCCCCCTACAATCCGAGACCCCTTGAACATACGCATAAGTGGTGCTATTCCACAATCTAAAAATAAAAATGATATATTATTTGAACTGAACATATTATTATATGTATTAGTTTCTAATCTTAATACATTAATATAATCTTTAAATTCCTATTTAAAATGATAGAGCAAGCTGGATACCTAAGCTATGTCCATATTTTGACAAATTTTAGCAAGTTAAACATGATGTCAAATTGCTTACAAATAGACATCAAATAAGCTCAATTCATGAATTTTAAAACTTTACTTCTGAAAAGTGTAATAGTGAGATAAGTTTCTCTGGTCAGGTAACACATTTTCCCCTATCTGAAATGGCAACTGAGAGCTCCTGGGACTGGTGACCCAAGAGCTACAGTTTCTAATGCTTGCCATTTAACTTGTGGGGTTACTTTTTCTGAACTGTAGCATGAAAAAGTCACCTAACAGCTCTTTCAGCTTTGAATTTCAATGAACTACTAATCTGTAAAAATGGGAATGACGCACCCCAGAATATTCTAAGGTGCATATACAGACGCACAAGTGTATGGCATTTCTACCGTAAGTACTACTATTACAGTCGTCATTAAAATAGAACTGCTAGGGTCTGTAAATTTTTAGGTAAAGCCAGTTGGTAAAAACAGAAAAGGAGGGCCCCAAATTCAAACACTACTTAAAGTGGGACAAAAGAAAGAAAGGGCGACTGACTAAAGAAGAGAACAGATACTGCCCTTTGCGTCCAACTCTTCCTGGTCCCGGGCCTCGCGCGCCTTCTGTACTCTGGGCCTCCTACTCACGGCCTCAGGCCACCCCAGGCTGCCAGCCTGTTCCCGCGAGGAGCCGCGCCTACTCCTTTCAGAGAAGAGCGAGTAGTGTTCTGAGCATATGAGAGCGCTCGCCAGAAACAACAGCGCTGCGCTCAGGAGCCCCAGCGCCATGTCTGAACTCCCGGGGGGCAAGATGGCGGCAGGCATTTCTTGCCGGCTCCCGCCTCGCCGCGAGCTCGTGGGCCTGCGGCCTGGGTAATGTGGTTTGCGAGGTGGGGGAGACGGGAGTGGAAGGCGGTGGCGAGGCGCGCGCGGGGCGGCGGGGAAGGACTGTGCACGTGAGGTAGGCTGGGAGCCATTCGTGAGGCCTGAGAGGCTGCCGAGATAACCTGGGTGAGTCAGGCCCCCGCCTTGTTCTAGTTACGGAGATACGGAGTATCTCGTCCTCAGCCGGGGTCTGGGGATTCGCTACCTGGTGAGACCTTCCGGAGCCAGATCTACACGCTTGGACGGTACTGTAAGGCTGCTGTGGTAAGAAGGGAGCTGCTGGAACCACTGGAGGGCGCCGCTAGCTCAGATTTCCAGGGCCAGGAAGGTCTCCAGAAGGAAGGGCATGTAAACTGAAGCGGGTACGCTGGAGAAGGGAGACGTAAGCAGAAGGCAGACAAGTACGGAGGTTGGGATCTGAGGCCAGGTTCAGTTGTACACATTGATCTTACTATAGTTTTGTAGTAGTTTACCTTCAACTGATCATCTTAGGGTGAGCTGATAGAATCAAATTTCAGTTCAGTTCAGTTCAGTCGCTCAGTCGTGTGCGACTCTTTGCGACCCCATGAACCGCAGCCCGCTAGGCCTCGCTGTCCATCACCAACTCCTGGAATTTACCCAAACTCAGGTCCATTGAGTCGGTGATGCCATCTAACCATCTCATCCTCTGTCGTCCCCTTCTCCTGCCCTCAATCTTTCCCAGCATCAGGGTCTTTTCAAATGAGTCAGCTCATCAGGTGGCCAAAATACTGGAGTTTCAGCTTCAGTATCAGTCCTTCCAGTGAACACCCAGGACTGATCTTCTTTAGGATGGACTGGTTGGATCTCCTTGCAGTCCAGGGGACTCTCAAGAGTCTTCTCCAACACCACAATTCAAAAGCATGAATTCTTCTGTGATTAGCTTTCTTTATAGTCCAACACTCACAACCATACATGACTACTGGAAAAACCATAGCCTTGACTAAATGGACATTTGTTGGCAAAGTAACGTCTCTGCTTTTCAATATGCTGTCTAGGTTGGTCATAACTTTCCTTCCAAGGAGTCTTTTAATTTCATGGCTGCAATCACCATCTGCAGTGATTTTGGAGCCCCCAAAAATAAAGTCAGCCACTATTTCCACTGTTTCCCCATCTATTTGCCAAGAAGTAATGGGACCAGATGCCTTGATCTTAGTTTTCTGAATTTTGAGCTTTAAGCCAGCTTTTTCACTGTCCTCTTTCACTTTCATCAAGAAGCTCTTTAGTTCTTCTTCATAAGGGTGGAGTTATCTGCATAGCTGAAGTCATTGATATTTCTCCCAGCAGTCTTGATTCCAGCTTGTGCTTCCTCCAGCCCAACGTTTCTCATGATATACTCTGCATATAAGTTAAATAAGCAGGCTGATAATATGCAGCCTTGATGTATTCCTTTTCATATTTGGAACCAGTCTGTTTCATGTCCAGTTCCAACTGTTGCTTCCTGACCTTCATACAGGTTTCTCAAGAGGCAGGTCAGGTGGTCTGGTATTCCCATCTCTTTCAGAATTTTCCACAGTTTATTGTGATCCACACAGTCAAAGGCTTTGGCATAGTCAATAAAGCAGAAATAGATGTTTTTCTGGAACTCTCTTGCTTTTTTGATGATCCAGCGAATGTTGGCAATTTGATCTCTGGTTCCTTTGCCTTTTCTAAAACCAGCTTGAACATCTGGAAGTTTACAGTTCACATATTGCTGAAGCCTGGCTTGGAGAATTTTGAGCATTACTTTACTAGCATGTGAGATGAGTGCAATTGTGTGGTAATTTGAGCATTCTCTTGAATTGCCTTTCTTTGGGATTGAAATGAAAACTGATCAAATTTAAGGACCTACAAAGGTGAGGCAAACCCTGACTGGAGATCATTGTACCTCACCCCAAATACACACACACACACATACACTCTTCAGGCCCCAGGCTGAGAGAGAATATTCCTTGCCCCATTAGAATGCCGACATTGCAAACACTGTGGTTGCAACACTGTGGAAAGAGCGCAGATAAATGGCCTTAGTTAATCGATCCATTGAACAAGTAGATATTAACTTCACATTTTGTACCATACACCAAAATAAGTATCATATTAAGGGAGGCATGTTAAGACCTGGTGCTCCAACCCAGAGAACATTGTACCTTGGCTAATGGAGAAAATCATGGATCATTCACTTGGGGTTAATGAAGAAGGAAGTCCTGACACCCAAGCCTAGTATGAATTCAGACACAGGGGATTGGTGTCAATTGTGTCAGTCTGGGAAGACTGCCTGTAAGAGGAGGATGTGAGCTGGACTTAAAAGGGGAAGATCAAGAAAAGGAAGGAGATGTAGTAAAGACAGACTAAGGCATAGATATGTATATCTATGTGTTTTTCCAGAGAAACAGAACTGATAGGATATACCGATATAGATATACAGATGTACTGTTTTACTCACTAAGTCACATCTGACCCTTTTGTGACTCCATGGACTGTAGCCTGCCAGGCTCCTCTGTCTGTGGGATTTCCCAGGAAAGAATACTGGAGTGGGTTGCTATTTCCTTCTCCAGGGGATCTTCCCCACCCAGGGATGGAACCCACATTTCATTCTTTACCACTGAATCACCAAGGAAGCTCGATAGATATATAGAGATATATAAGGGGAGATTTTTTAAATGTGAATTGGTTCACACAGTCATGGAGGCTGAGAAGTCCCATGATATGTCATCTGCAAGCTGGAGAACTAGGAAAACCAGTGTTATAATTCAATCCCAAGCCAAAGGCCTGAGAACCAGAATCAGGAGCTCTTAAGTGGGAAGACTGGAGAGATGGATGTCCCTACTCAAGAATAAAGAGGTAGACATTGCCCTTCCTGCACCTTTTTGTTCTGTTTGGGCCCTTAATGAATTGTACTGGATGATATCTATCCACATTAGTGAGAGCAGATTTTTACTCCATCTACCAGTTCAGATGTTCATCTCTTTCAGAAACACCCTTAGAGACACACCCAGAAATAATATTTTTCCAGTGACTTTGGTGTCCTTTAGCCCTATCAAATTGACACATAAAATTAACCACAGTAATAATAATACTTAGACAGCATATTAAAAAGCAGAGACATCATTTTGCTTACAAAGGTCCATATAGTCAAAGCTATGGTTTTTCCAGTAGTCATGTACAGATGTGGGATTTGGACCATTAAGAAGGCTGAGTGCTGAAGAATTGATGCTTTTGAACTGTGGTGCTGGAGAAGACTCTTGAGAGTCCCTTGGATAGCAAGGAGATGAAACCAGTCAATCCTAAAAGAATTCAGTCCTGAATATTCATTGGAAGGACTGATGCTGAAGCTGAAGCTCCAATACTTTGGTCACCTGATGTGAAGAGCTGACTCATCAGAAAAGACCCTGATGCTGGGAAAGATTGAGGGCAGATAAGAAGAGAGGGACAGAGGGTGAGCTGGTTGAATGGCAGCATCAACTCAATGGACATGAGTTTGAGCAAGCTCTGGGAGATGATGAAGGACAGGGAAGCCTGGAGTGCTGTGGTCCATGGGGTCTCAAAGAGTGACTGAACAACAATGATAATACAGTGTGTGTTTATAACTTTAGGTTTTTTTCTTTTCTTTTCTTTCTTTCTTTCTTTCTTTTTTTTTTTACTGTTTTCTATTTTACAGAGTCTAAAGAGGGAAACCATGTCTTAAAATTTTTAATCAAGGTATATAAGAGAAAAACCGAAGTTGAAGTCTTCTTCCTAGTTTTGGATTTGATTCTGTTTAGAGTTCAGGATCATGTATGGCCCTTCTTCCCTTTAGCAGAACAATTAAACTTTGGTTTTGGATATGCAGTAGTAGCCTTGGACCCTGCTTTGTACTTAAGGGTGTAAGTATGCTCAGCATAATGAAGAGAAATTTTTCAGTGTGCAGAGGAGGCTGGGGGAGAGAGAAGAAAGAAGCGAGCTGCCCAGCTACATGGCAGGCCAGGCTTGAGCCAAAAAGATGTCTGTGAGAGTTTCACTGTGGTAGGTTGACCCAGGGTTTTTATGAACAATGATGTGTAACATTTGGTTTTAAATTGTTTTATCATTGCTATATTGAACTGTGCTAAAGTTTGCCTCTGTTAACCCAACTACTTCAATAACAAGGGCACAGTGTGGGCGGTGGTAGTCTGGTCACATGGTGGGGATTGGAAATGAGGGTCAGCAAAAGGACAGTGCCTAGCTCATGTCATCCTCTGAGGTTGTCATGGTTGGCAGCATTAAATCTAAGGAGGCTATTAGTTGAGGCTTACAGGTATTAAGAAGTGGAAAGAGAACTGAAGTTTAGGGCTGAAATGAAATTCACTGGGAGGGAGGGAGGCCAGGCACAAACCGCAAACACATTGCAGCGCAGACTGACCCGCCCCAGGGGCAGAGAAGGAAGTAAATTTCCTGTTCCCCAAATAGTTTGGTGGAAGGTGATACTTGAAAGTGGGAAAACACAGTTGGGGTATGTTTCTGTGGGGGAGAGATGTGATCAGATTGGGTATGCATTGCAAGCAGGGCAAGATGATGGGTCTTGCTGTGGCAAATAATAAAGCTTTGACTAATTTCTTTTCAATATCCTGGTCAAAAATAGGTGCTTGCAGCCACGTCATGAACTGGCAATGAAAAGTACAGTGGACCAGTCAATATGTGCAAAGGTGTGAGCCTGAATGCCTTTGCCTTCTCTAGGTCTTCGTTCTTCTCTCCTGCATTGCTACTTCCTTTCTTTGTGGGATCACTCTAGTCAGCAGACAAATATCCTCTGGAGTGGTAGGCAGCTTCAAAAATAGCCTCTGTCCACACTGTTGGTAAGTCACCTCCCGTTTAGAGTTGGCTGGATTTAGTGACACACTTGTAGCAAATCGTGACAAAGGGAATGGGCCTGACTTCCAAGGTTAGATTTTGATAAGACTGTGCTTGTCTCTTTCTTGAGCTCTCTTGCTCTGTGGGGAGTTGGCTGCCACGTTGTGAGCTGCCCTCTAGCCCCCTGAAGCGTCCTCCAGTGGTCGTCAGTCTAACAGCCCACGAAGACGCAGACCACGTGAGGGAGCGAGGAAGCAGAACTTTCCCAGGTCAAACCTTCAGATGAAACTACAGTTCTGGCTAAGACCCTAATAAATGCAACCTTATGAGAAGCCTTAAGCCAGAGGCATCCCCTAAGCCACTCTGGAAACAAAACTCGTGACCCACAGAAATTGTGAGATAACAAATATTTGTTGTTTTAAGCTGCTAAGTTTTGGAATAATTTGTTGTATAGCAGATAATGCATCTTGTTTCTCCTGTCTTTGAAAGAGGATGAGGGCATTAATGCTGGGCCTAGTGTTGGATGCAGGGATGTAGGATGGTAGGGTTGACTTGGTCTTGAGTTAGGGGAGATTTTATTCTTCCTAGTTTTCCCTTGTCCACTTGTATTAGTGCTAGAAATCTTTTTAATAAAAATATTTTATTATATAGACTGTAAACAATAACAAAGTAAATTTCTGTGTACCCACCACCTCATTCACTATTTTTGCTTGTTATGAAATATTTAATCCTCTTGAAAGGATATTTATGGTTCAGTTTACAGAATTAAAATAATATAAAGCCACCTATTAAAAAAAAAAAAGAACATTATTGTTACTTTGGAAATCCCCTGTGTACCCATCCCTGATTCTGTCCCTTTCTCTTTCCCTTAAAAAAACCAGTATTCTAAATTTTATACTTACTATTCCATTGATTCTCTTTATAAACCTGATTGTACAGTATGGTAGCAACTAACAACAGGTGACCGTTTAAGTTTAAATTTAAGTTAAAACTCAGTTTCTCAGTCATGTTAGTCTTGTGGCTAGTGGTTACCATATTGAATAGCCAAGTTTTAGAATATTTGCATCATTGCAAAGTTCTGTTGGACAGCAGTGCCCTAAACAATTTTAGTTTTGCATGTTTTTAAACTTGATAGTAGTTGAAGCAGACAGTTCATTTTCTTTTGTAGCTAGCTTTGTTTCTTTCAGTATTAGGTTCCAAACATTCATTCATGTAGTTACCTGTAACTGTTGTTGTTCAGTCGCTCAATCTGTCTGACTCTTTGCAATGCCATGGACTGCAGCATGCCAGGCTTCCCTGTCCTTCATCATCTCCTGGAGCTTACTCAAACTCATGTCCATTCAGTTAATGATGCCGTTCAACTATCTTGTCCTCTGTTGTCCCCTTCTCCTCCTGCCTTCTATCTTTCCCAACATCAGGGTCTTTTCCAATGAGTCGGCTCTTCACATAAGATGGCCAAAGTATTGGAGTTTCAGCTTCAGCATCAGTCCTTCCAACGAATATTCAGGGTTGACTTCCTAGGATCTCATTGCTGTTCAAGGGACTCTCAAGAATCTTCACCAGCACCACAGTTCAAAAGCATCAATTCTTTGGTGCTAAGCTTCTTTATGGCCCAACTCTCACATCCATACATGACTACTGGAAAAACCATAGCTTTGACTATATGGACCTTAATCTGCAAAGTAATATCTCTGCTTTTTAATATGCTGTCTAGGTTTGTCATAGTTTGTCTTCCAAGGAGCAAGAATCTTTTAATTCTGTGGCTGCAGTCATTGTCCACAGTGATTCTGGAGCCGAAGAAAATAAAGTCTGTCNAATCTGCAAAGTAATATCTCTGCTTTTTAATATGCTGTCTAGGTTTGTCATAGTTTGTCTTCCAAGGAGCAAGAATCTTTTAATTCTGTGGCTGCAGTCATTGTCCACAGTGATTCTGGAGCCGAAGAAAATAAAGTCTGTCACTGTTTCCATTGTTTCCCCATTTGTTTGCCCATCTATTTGCCATGGGACTGGATGTCATGATCTTCATTTTTTAAATGTTGAGTTTTAAGTCAACTTGTTCACTCTCCTCTTTCACTTTAATGAGGAGACTCTTTATTTCCTGTTTGCTTTCTGTCATTAGAGTGATGTCATCGGCATATCTGAGGTTATTGATGTTTCTCTAGGCAGTCTTGATTCCAACTTGTGCTTCATCCAGCCCAGCATTTCACGTGATGTACTCTGCATATAAGTTAAATAAGCAGGGTGACAGTATACAACCTTGATGTATTCTTTTCCCAATTTTGAACCAGTCCATTCTTCCATGTCTGGTTTTAACTGTTACTTCTTGAGCTGCATACAGGTTTCTCAAGAGGCAGGTAAGGTGGGCTGGTATTACCATCTTAAGAATTTTCCACAGTTTATTGTGATCCTCACGGTCAAAGGCTTTAGTGTAGTCAATAAAGCAGAAGTCAAGTGTTTTTTTTCTGGAATTCTGTTACTTTTTCTGTGATCCAACAGATGATGGCAGTTTGATCTCTGATTCCTATGCCTTTTCTAAATACAGGTTTTACATCTGAAAGTTCTTAGTGCATGTACTGTTGAAGCCTAGCTGAAGGATTTTGAGCATTACCTTGCTAGCATGTGGTAGTTTGAACATTCTTTCGCATTGCCCTTCTTTGGGATTGGAATGAAAACTGACTTTTTCTAGTCCTGTGGCCAGTGCTGAGTTTTCCAAATTTTCTGGCATATTGAGTGCAGCACTTTAACAGCATCATCTTTTAGAATATGAAAGAGTTCATCTGGAATTCCATCACCTCCACTAGTGTTGTTCATAGTGATGCTTCCTAAAGCCCACTTGACTTCGCATTCCAGGATGTCTGGCTCTAGGTGCATTTCCGCCCCCCCCCCCNNNNGGGACGAAGAGGATGAGATGGCTGGATGGCATCACGGGCTCGATGCACGTGAGTCTGAGTAAACTCCGGGAGTTGGTGATAGACAGGGAGGCCTGGCGTGCTGCAATTCATGGGGTGGCAAAGAGTCGGACACGACTGAGCAACTGAACTGAACTGAACTGAACTGGAGTATATCATGTAAAATGCTGGGCTGGATAAATTGTAATCTGTATCAAGATTGTTGGGAGAAATACCAACAACCTTAGATATACAGATGATACCATTCTAATCCTAAAAGAAATCAACCCTAAATATTCATTGGAAGGACTGATGCTGAAGCTCCAATACTTTGGCCAGATAATGTTAAGAGCCAACTCATTGGAAAAGACCCTGATGCTTGGAAAGATTGACGGCAAAAGGAAAAGAGGGCAGCAGAAGATGAGATAGTTAGACAGCATCACTGACTCAGTGGACATGGATCTGAGCAAACTCCAGGAGATGATGAACAGGGAAACCTGGCTACAGTCCATGGGTCACAAAGAGTTGGACACAACTTAGTGACCGAACAACCACCACCACCACTCTAAAGGCAGAAAGTGAAGAGGAAGTAAAGAACCTCTTGAGCGTGAAAGAGGAGAGTCAAAAAGCTGACTTGAAACTCAACATTCAAAAAATTAAGATCATGTCACCCAGTTCCATCATTTCATGACAAATAGAAGGGGGAAATGTAGAAGCAATGACAGGTTTATTTTCTTGGGCTCCAAAATCACTGTGGATGGTAACTGCAACCATGAAATTAAAAAACGCTTGCTCCTTAGAAGAAAAGCTGTGACCAACCTAGAGAGTGTATTAAAAAGCAGAAAAGTTTTCGAGAGAGAACAAGATGGCAGAGGAGTAGGTGGACGTGGAGTACATCTCTCTCCATGGATACATCAAGAATACACCTTCAGACACAGAAGGGCTTGCAGTACACCTTCTGAGAACAGGCAGGAGTACCTGACCACTGGAAGAGAATATATAGAACCACTCAAAACTCGTTAGGATGAAGGAACTAGGGGGAAAAACGGAGTGTTAGTAGGACTGGACCTACCCTCAGCAGGTGGGGGAACTGAAGCAGGGGTCTGATCCTCACAGCGGGGCAATTGTCTGGGTCAGAGGAGAAACATTTGAGGCTAAGAAACATAAAGCAGCTGATTTGTGACGCTTAAATGAAACGAGAATCAGACAATCCTTGCTACAGACATATGTACCCTGGACAGGGACGCAGGTCCCCTAGAAGGTGCAGCAGGTGGGAGGTGGAGCATAGAGATTGTGGAACAATCCCAGGGTAAAGGCTGCTGTTGACTGCTTGGAGACAGACTGAGAGGACGTGAGGAAGGAAGTGCCTATAGAGGAAAGCCAGGCAGCCATGGAAGCAGGGATACTGCTGAGTCCTGCATGGGGGTGGAGCTATCACCGTAGCCAATCTCTCCCCACATGTCAGCACCAGCAGCTGAACAACAGAGAGGCTGGCCCATCATCTGCCTGATGGGGGGAACAGTAGGGTAAGACTCCACCCAGGGTACCCCTTTAAGTCCCTCATATGTTCCTTTAACTCCTGTGGCTGAGGCAGTCCGCATCCCTGGACACTTGGCTCCACCAGGGTCCCTGCAACCCAAGCAGCTGCACCACCTCAATACCTGGCACTCACTGGAGCAGACCTAAGTTCTTCAAGGCAGCATCAGGAGCAAACCCCAGTGGACTACCCACACGCAGAGGTGGAGATAAAACCACAATTGAAACCCAGGGGCAGTGTGGCTAAGGAAGAGGACCCAAAACCTTACCACCAGCTGTACAAGCTGCAGGTTAAATCCACACGATCAACTACTCAGACCCTGTTGTCTATGGAATATATAAAAAGACATTGAGCGCTCCCACAAAAGAAAATGCACTAGTTCTAACAGCTGTGGACATTGGAGGCAAGAACACACAGGAGTAGGACCAGATTATAGTCTGAGCTGCCCTCACAGCAGGTCCAGAGATCAGCGCAGTGTTGGAGGGCATCCTAGCAAGGTGAGGTGGACTGTGACTCCCAGTGAGGGAAAGGATGCTGACAGCAGAGGCTCAAGAAAAACATTTATTATTCTTATATTTTGACTTGTTCTGTAGTTTCTTTGGATTTATTTTTGTTTTGTTTTGTTTCCCCCCCTCCTGCTGTAGTTGTTGATTTTATTAGCACTGTGAAATCTATTTAAGCTTTTGAGATTTTTTTTTCCAATTACACTTTTTATTTCTGTTATAGACTTCTGTCCCTATGTTGGCCTTTTGCAGTTCTATAGACTTTTCTTTTTCTCTGTCTTTTTATTTAAATTTTTAAAACATTATTTTTTCTACATTTATTCCTTTGTTTTTCCTACTGTTCTTTACCCCTTGCTGTTAATCTTTAATATATATAAGTATCTTTACTTCTGTTTAACTTTGCATTTCTATTCTCTCTTTCTTTTTCTCACCATATTTGTTAGTTTTGCTTCCATTGCTTTATTCCCCACTTAGCATCTTGCTTTAGTTTTGTTTACCAGTTTGTGCTTTAGTTAGTTTTGTTCTTAACTGTTGGATAACATTTTTGGTTTCCTTTGTTCACCAGGTCAATCTATTGTACTTTATTTTTGTTGGACTGTTTGATTTTGCATATGGGTGTACATGTATGTGTGTATAGTCCATTATTTTAATTATTATTTGGCTGATTTTATAATTGCCATTTGTCTGGGGTTGTCTTTGGCTTCTCGTTTTGGGGTATTTATTTTAATCCCATTTAATGCCATAACAGACCACTTGTGGAATCTCTGTTCCTGGCCAGAGATCAAGCCCTGAGCCTTTGGAGTGAGAGTGCTCACTCCAAGACCCTAGACTACCAGAGAACGCCTCACCCTAGGGAATATTAAATAATGAGAACTCCTACAAAGGCAACCACTTGTATACAAGATCCGGCATCACCCAACTATCAGTAGCACCCTGTGCAGGACACCTCATCCAAACAACAAACAAGACAAAAACACAAACCCAATCATCAGCAGACAGGAGTAACACCTCACTCAGCCCTGCCCATCAGAGGGGGGAAAAAAAGTCACCTCCTTCCACCAGAACACAAGCACAAGTTACACCCTACATGAACCTTATACAAACCACTGCACCAAACTTACAAGGGCAGAAACCAAAAGAAAGAAAGAATTCAACCTTTAAATCTGGAAAAAAGAGACCTCAAACACAATAAGTTAAAAAAAAATAATGAAAAGGCAGAGAAATACTATACAAATGAAGGAACAAACTAGAAACACACAAGTCCAAATAAATGAAGAGGAAATAAGCAAACTACCTGAAAAAGAATTCAAAATAATGATAGTAAAAATGATCCAAAATGTTGAAAATGGAGAAAATGCAAGAATCAATTAACAAAGACCTAGAAGAATTAAAGAATAAACATACAAACAACACAATTATTGAAATTAAAATATTCTAGAAGGAACCAAGAAGATATCTGAAATAGAAGAATGTATGAGTGAGCTGGAAGATAAAATGGTGAAAATAACTGCTGAAGAGTAGAATAAAGTAAAAAGAATGAAAAGAACTAGGAATAGTCTCAGAGATCTCTGTGACAATATTAAATGCACCAACATTCAAATTATAGGGGTCCCAGAAGAAGAAGAGAAAAAGAAAGGGTATGAGAAAAATTTTGAAGAGATCATAGTTGAAAACTTCCCCAACATGGAAAAGGAAATAGTCCAATCAAGTCCAAGAGATGCAAATAGTCCCATACAGGATAAACTCAAGGAGAAACACACCAAGACACATACTAATCAAACTAACAAAGATTAAACACAAAGACTATTAAAAGCAGCAAGGAAAAAGCAACAAGTAACATACAAGGGAAACCCCATATGTTTAACAGCTGATCTTTCAATAGAAATTCTGCAGGCCAGAAGGGAATGGCAGGATATATTTAAAGTACTGAAAAGGAGAAATCTACAACCAAAATTACTCTACCAAGTAAGGATCTCATTCAGAACTGATGGAGAAATCAAAAGCTTCACAGACAAGCAAAAGTTGCAAAGTTGGTACCAACGACCAAACCAGCTTTACAGCAAATGTTAAAGGGACTTACATAGTCAGGGAATATAAGAAAAGATAAAGATCTACAAAAACAAACCCCAAACAATTAAGGAAATGCCAATAGGAACATATATATCAATAATTACTTTAAATGTAAATGGATTCAATGCTCCAACCAAAAGACACAGACTAGATGAATGGATACAAAAATAAGACCCATATATATGCTGTCTACAAGAAACCCACTTCAGCTCTAAAGACACATATAGACTGAAAGTGAAAGGATGGAAAAATATATTCCATGTGAATGGAAATCCAAAGAAATCTGGAGTAGCAATCCTCATAACAGACAAAATAGACCTCAAAATAAAGAAGGTTTCAAGAGATGAGGAAGGACACTACGGACACTACATCATTAGGGAACAGTCCAAGAGGAAGACATCACAATTGTAAATATCTACGCACTCAACATAGGAGTACCTCAATACATAAGACAAACATCAACAGACATAAAAGGAAAAGTTTACAGTAACACAATAATAGCAGGAGACTTAATACCCCATTTACACCAGTGGACAGATCATCACAACAGAAAATTAATACAAAAGCACAAATTTAAATGATACATTAGATGAGATGGATTTCATTGATATCTTCAGGACATTCCATCCAAATGCAGAAGAATACACCTTCTTCTCAAGTGCAGATGGAACATTCTCCAGGACAGACCACATCTTGGATCACAAATCAAACCTCAGCAAATTTAAGAAAATTGAAATCGTATCAAACATCTCTTCTGACGACAACACTATGAGACTAGATAACAATTACAAGAAAAAAACTGTAGAAAACACGTGGAGAGTAAACAATACGTTTCTAAATAAGAAGTTACTGAAGAAGTCAAAAGGGAAATCAAGAAAAAATGAAATGAAAACATGACAACTCAAAACCAATGGGATGCAGCAAAAGCAGTTCTAAGAGGGAAGTTTATAGCAATACAGTCCTACCTCAAGAAACAAGAAAAACACCAAATAGGCAACCTAACTTTATACCTAAAACAACTGGGAAAAGAAGAAGAAGAACAGAACCCCCAAAAAAATTTAGCAGAAGAAAAGAAATCACCAAAGTCAGAGCAAAAAGAAATGAAAGAAACAATAATAAAGATTAATAAAACTAAAAGCTGGTTCTTTGAAAAGATAAAATTAACAAACCTTTCACCAAACTCAAGGAAAAAAGAAGAATCAAATCAACAAAATTAGAAATGAAAAAGGAGAGGTTACAACAGACAATGCAGAAATACAAAGGATTATGAGACTATTATGAGCAACTGTATGGAAATAAAATGCATAACCTGGAAGAAATGGACAGATTCTTAGAAAAGTTCAACCTTCCAAGACTGAACCAGGAAGAAATAGAAATTATGAACAACCCAATTACAAGCACTGATATTGAAACTGTGATTAAAAAAACTCCCAGAAAACAAAAGCCCAGGACAAGATGGCTTCACAGGTGAATTATATAAAACATTTCCAGAAGAGCTAATCCCTATCCTTCTAAAACTCTTTCAAAAAATTGCAGAGAAAGGAACACTTCCAAACTCATTCTACGAGTCCACCATCACCCTGATTCTAAAACAAGACAAAGACAACACAAAAAGAAAACTGCAGGCCAATATCACTGGTGAACATAGATGCAAAAATCCTCAACAAAGTTTTAGCAAACAGAATTCACCAACACATTAAAAAGCTCATACACCATGATCAAATTGAGTTTATTCCAGGGATGCAAGTATTCTTCAATATATGAAAATGAATCAATGTGATATACCATATTAACAAATTGAAAGATAAGAACCATATGATAGTCTCAATAGATAAACAGACAAAATTCAACACCCATTTATGATTAAAATTCTTCAAAAAATGGGCATAGAAGGAACCTACCTCAATGTAGTAAAGGCCGTATATGATAAGCCCACAGCAAACATTATTTTCAATGGTGAAAAACTGAAAGCATCTCTTCTAAGATTAAGAACAAGACAAGGGTATCCACTCTCATCACTATTATTCAACATAGTTTTAGAAGTCTGCTGCTGCTGCTGCTGCTAAATCGCTTCAGTCGTGTCCAACTCTGTGCGACCCCATAGATGGCAGCCCACCAGGCTCCCCCGTCCCTGAGATTCTCCAGGCAAGAACACTGGAGTGGGTTGCCGTTTCCTTCTCCAATGCCGGAAAGTGAAAAGTGAAAGTGAAGTCGCTCAGTCATGTCCGACTCTTAGTGACCCCATGGACTGCAGCCTACCAGGCTCCTCCGTCCATGGGATTTTCCAGGCAAGAGTACTGGAGTGGAGTGCCATTGCCTTCTAGACTACAGCAATCACAGAAGAAATAAAAGGAATCAGATCAGAAAAGTAGAGTGCTCCCTGTTTGCAGATTACATGATACTATACATGGAAAACCCTAAAGATATTATCAGAAAATTACTAGAGCTAATCAGTGAATTTAGCAAAGTTGCAGGATACAAAATCAATACACAGAAGTCACTTGCATTCCTGTGTACTAAGAATAAAAAATCAGAAAGAGGAATTAAGAAATGAATCCTATTCACCATTGAAACAGAAAGAATAAAATATCTAGGAATAAACCTACCTAAGGAGAGAAAATAACTGTATACAGAAAATTATAAGACACTGATGAAAGAAACCAATGATGACATAAACAGATGGAGAGAGATTCCATGTTTCTGAATAGGAAGAATCCATATTATGAAAATGACAAAGCTACTACATGCAGTCTAAAGATTCAGTGTGATCCCTATCAAATTACCAATCACATCTTCAAAGAACTAGAACGAAAAAATTTACAGTTCATATGGAAACACAAAAGACTCTGAAGAGCCAAAGCAGTCTTGAGAAAGAATAGAGCTGGAGGAATTAACCTTCCTGACTTCAGATTATACTACAAAGCTATGGTCATCAAGGCAGTTTGGTACTGGCCCAGAAACAGAAATATAGACCAATACAACAAGATAGAAAACCCAGAAATAAACCCATGCACCTATGGGTACCTTATTTTTGACAAAGGAGGCAAGAATATACAATGGGGCAAAGACAGCCTCTTCAGTAAGTGATGCTAGGAAAACTGGACAGCTACATGTGAAAGAATGAAATCAGAACACTTCCTACACCATACACAAGTATAAACTCAAAATGGATTAAGGACCTAAATGTAAGACCAGAAACTATAAAACTCTTAAAGGAAAACATAGAACACTTGATGACATAAATCAAAGCAAAATCCTCTGTGACCCACCTCCTAGAGTAACGGAAATAAAAGCAAAAGGAAACAAGTGGGATGTAGTTAAAAGCTTTTGCACAGCAAAGGAAACTATAAACAAGGTGAAAAGACAACCCTCAGAATGGGAGAAAATAATAGCAAATGACAAAGGATTAATTTCCAAAATATACAAGCAGCTCATACAACTCAATACCAGAAAAAGAAACAGCTCAATCAAAAAGTGGGGGAAAGACCCAAACAGACATTTCTCCGAAGAAGACATACAGATAGCTAACAGACACATGAAAAGATGCTCAACATCGCTCTTATTAGAGATATATAAATCAAAACTATAATGAGATATTATTTCATACCGGTCAGAATGGCCATCATCAAAAAGTCTACAAGCAATAAATGCTGGAGAGGGTATGGAGAAAAGGGAACCCTTTTGCACTGTTGGTGGGAATGTAAGTTGATACAGCCACTACGGAAGACGGTATGGAGATTCCTTAAAAAACTAAGAACAAAACCACCATAGGACCCAGCAATCCCACTCCTAGGCATATGCCCTGAGAAAACCAAAATTGAAAAAGACACATGTACCCCAGTGTTCACTGCAGCACTATTTACAACAGCTAGAGCATGGAAGCAACCTAAATGTTCGACTGATGAATGGATAAAGAAGTTGTGGTACATATACACAATGGAATATTCACATTTCAGTCAGTTCTAATGCGGTGGCTGAACCTAGAGCCTACTATACAGAATGAAGTAAATCAGAAAGAGAAAGATAAATACTGTATACTAACACATGTATATGGAATCTGGAAAGATGGTACTGAATAATTTAGTTTCAAGGCAGCAGTGGAGAAACAGACATAGAGAACAGACTTGTGGACACAGGGAGAGGGGAGGAGAGGGTGAGATGTATGGAGAGAGTAACATGGAAACTTACATTATCATGTGTAAAATGGATAGCCAATGGGAATTTGCCATATGTCTCAGGGAACTCAAACAGGGGCTCTGTATCAACTTAGACGGGTAGGATGGGGAGGGAGATGGGAGAGAGGTTCTGGAGGGAAGAGACATATGTTCACCTATGACTGATTCATGTTGATGTTTGACACAAAACAGCAAAATTCTGTAAAGCAATTATGCTTCAATTAAAAAAAAAAAAAAAAAGCAGAGCCATTACGTTGCAAACAATGGTCCGTATAGTCAAATCTTTGGTTTTTCCAGTAGTCATGTTTGGATGTGAGAATTGGACCAAAAAGAAGGCTGAACGCCAAAGAACTGATGTTTTTGAACTGTGCTGGAGAAACTTTTGAGAGTCCCTTGGGCAGCACGGAGATCAAGCCAGTCAATATTAAAGGAAATTAACCCTGAATATCCATTGGAGGAATTGATGCTGAAAGTCCATCATGTCCTTTGGCCACTTGATGTGAAGAGCCAACTCACTGTAAAAGACCATGACTCTGGGGAAGATTGAAGGCAAAAGGAGAAGGGAGTGGCAGACGATGAGATGGTTAGATAGCATCACCAAGTCACCAGACATGTTTGAGCAAATTCCAGGAGACGGTAGAGGACAGAGGAGCCCGGTGTGCTGCAGTCTGTGGGGNAAAAAAAAAAAAAAAAAGGCAGAGCCATTACGTTGCAAACAATGGTCCGTATAGTCAAATCTTTGGTTTTTCCAGTAGTCATGTTTGGATGTGAGAATTGGACCAAAAAGAAGGCTGAACGCCAAAGAACTGATGTTTTTGAACTGTGCTGGAGAAACTTTTGAGAGTCCCTTGGGCAGCACGGAGATCAAGCCAGTCAATATTAAAGGAAATTAACCCTGAATATCCATTGGAGGAATTGATGCTGAAAGTCCATCATGTCCTTTGGCCACTTGATGTGAAGAGCCAACTCACTGTAAAAGACCATGACTCTGGGGAAGATTGAAGGCAAAAGGAGAAGGGAGTGGCAGACGATGAGATGGTTAGATAGCATCACCAAGTCACCAGACATGTTTGAGCAAATTCCAGGAGACGGTAGAGGACAGAGGAGCCCGGTGTGCTGCAGTCTGTGGGGCCACAGAGTCTTAGCGACTGAGCAGTGAGTGAGTGTGTTAGTGGAATCTCACTTTTAAAAAATTAGTTCTTGGCTGCACTGGGTCTTCTCTGCAGCCTGTGGCCTTTCTCTGATTGTGGAGAACAGGGGCTGATTTGGTTGTGGTGCGCAGGCTCCAGGTGTGTGGTCTTCAGTAGTCGTGGCTCATGGGCTTAGCTGCTTTACAGCATGTGGGCTCTTCCCAACCCAGGGATCGAACCTGTGTCTCTTATGTCTCCTGCATTGACAGGTGGGTTCTTTACCACTGGCACTGCCTGGGAAGCCCCTAGTCCTCTGTTAGGTATGTCTTTTGCAGATATTTTGTCTCAGTCTGTANCTTCCCAACCCAGGGATCGAACCTGTGTCTCTTATGTCTCCTGCATTGACAGGTGGGTTCTTTACCACTGGCACTGCCTGGGAAGCCCCTAGTCCTCTGTTAGGTATGTCTTTTGCAGATATTTTGTCTCAGTCTGTAGCTTTTCTTTTTACTGTCTTTCACAGAGCAGAAATTTTTAGTCTAATTTATCAGTTATTTCTTTCATGGATCATACTTTTGGAATTATTGCCAAACCCAAGGTCATCTAGATTTTCTGTTTCTTTTTTTTAAATAGTTATTTATTTAGTTAACTGTTGCTGGGTCTTAGTTACAGCATGTGGGATCTAGTTCCCTGACCAGGGATTGAACCTGGGTCTCCTGAATTGGGAGCATGGGGTCCTAGCTCTTGGACCACCAGGGAAGCCCTCTTCTATGTTATCTTCTAAGTGTTTTATACTTTTGTGTTTTACATTTAGGTCTTTGGTCCATTTTGAGGTAATTCTTGTGGAGGATAGAAGGTCTATATCTAGATTCGCCTTTTTCTTAATGTGGATCTCCAGTTGTTCCAGCATCATTTATTAAAAGCACTGTCTTTGCTCCATTTTATTGCCTTTGCTCCTTTGTTGAAGATTAGGTCTGTCTCTGGGCGCTCTGTTCTATTGGATTGATCTATTTGTCTGTCCTTTTGTGAATATCATCTTGATTATTGTAGCCCTATGGTATATCTTTAAGTCAGGTACTGGCAGCTCTTCAACTTCATTCTTTTCCTTCAATACTGTGTTGTCTATTCTGAGCCTTTTATCCTCTCTGTATAACCTTTAAGGTAAGTTAATATCCACAAAATAATTTGCTGGGGTTCTGATTTGGGCTTGCTGTGAGCCTGTAGAGCAAGTTTGGGAGAACTGCCATCCTGACAGTGTTGTCTTTCTGTCCATTGACATGTGAAATACCTGTCCATTTATTTAGTTCTTATTTGATTTCTTTTATCAAAGTTTTGTAGTTTTCCTCATACAGGTCTTGTACATATTTTGTTAGATTTATACCTAAGTATTTCATTTTGGGGGGTGTTAATGTAAATAGTATTATATTTTCAGTTTAAAATTCCAGTTATTCATTGCTGTTATATTTGAAGGCAGTTGACTTTTGTATATTAACCTTGTATCCTGCACCCCTGCTGTAATCACTTATTAATTACAGGAGTTCCTTCGTCAAATCTTTTGGATTATTGTGTCATTCGTAAGCAAAGAAAATTTTACTTCTTCCCTCTCAATCTGTATGCCTTTTATCTCTTTTTCTTGTTTTGAGGACTTACCAGTATGATGTTGAACACTAGTGGGAACTCCCTGGAGGTCCATAGTTAGGACTCAGAGCTCTCACGGCTGGGGCCCAGATTCAGTCCCCGGGACAGGAGCTAAGATTCCACAAGCTACAGAGCATGGCCAAGGAAGAAAAAAAGTCCACTCTTACCAGTTCTATTTAATACGGTACAAAAAATCCTAGGCAGTACAATAAAGCAAGATAAAGACATACTTTAAAGAAAGATATAAAACTGTCTCTATTCACAAATGTCAGTGTCTAGATAGAAACTGCCCCCCATCTCCCAAGAAAATCTGTTTTAAAAGCTCCTAGAACTAATAACAGAGAAGGCAATGGCACCCCACTCCAGTGCTCTTGCCTGGAAACTCCCATGGATGGGGGAGCCTGGTAGGCTGCAGTCCACAGGGTCGTGAAGAGTCGCACATGACTGAAGCGACTTAGCAGCAGCAGCAGCAGAACTACTAAGTGCATTTAGTATGATCCCAGGACAAAATTTCTCTTTTCATGTATTAAGAACAATTTAAACGTTTAAAATACCTATAAGAAAAAAGAAAAAGTAGTAATTAGGTACAAATCTAACAAAAAATGTACATGGTCTCTGCCCAAAAATACAAAACAGTGAAGAAAAAAAAAATCAGAGAACACTAAGTGGAGATAAATTGTATTTATGGATTGGATGCCTCAATATTGTTGTCAGTACTTCCCCAGTTGATCTATGTATATTTTTAACACAACTCCAGTTAAAGTCCTAGAAGGATCTTTTGTAGATACAAACCAGGTGATTCTAATATTCATATAGAAGGCAAAGGAACTGGAATGGCTAAAATAACATTGGGGGAAAAAAAAACTTGTATTCATACCACCTGATTTTAAGACTTATTATAAAGCTACAGTAATCAAGACAGTGGTTTTATTGAAAGGAGAGACACATATAGACCAAGGGAACATAGTCCATATCAAACCAACTCTTTGAAAATTTGTTGAAAGTGAAAGTCACTTAGTTGTGTCTGACTCTCCGCAACCCCCATGGACTATACAGTCCATGGAATTCTCCAGGCCAGAATACTGGAGTGGGTAGCCTTTCCCTTCTCCAGGGGATCTTCCCCACCCAGGAATCGAACCCAGGTCTCCTGCATTGCAGGCGGATTCTTCAGCAGNCAACCCCCATGGACTATACAGTCCATGGAATTCTCCAGGCCAGAATACTGGAGTGGGTAGCCTTTCCCTTCTCCAGGGGATCTTCCCCACCCAGGAATCGAACCCAGGTCTCCTGCATTGCAGGCGGATTCTTCAGCAGGTGAGCCAGGAGGGAAGCCCTCAGAATTTGTTGAGACTTACTTTATTGCCCATATTATATAATTCTACTTTCATGAATAATACTTATACGTTATTTACAGTTGCATTTTCTACATCAAATTTCACTGATTAAAAGATGTATGTTTTCCACATTGAAACATCTCTGAAATCAAGTATGCATCTGGCCATCAATGGCATGGTATAGTTTAACTGGCAATGGCCTTTCCTTCTTAGTGGTACTTAAGATAATAGCTTGTCTTATAATCAATCGGTGATGGCTTACAGATGATGAAATTCAGTATGTTAGGTCAAGTTTTTTCATTGTTCAGATGTCTATACTGATTACTTTCCTGCTTTTTGTATCAGATCATGAACTCCTTATTACCAAATTCAGACTTAAATTGAAGAAAATAGGGAAAACCGCTGGACCATTCAGGTATGACCCAAATTAAATCCCTTATGATTATACAGAGGTAGTGAGAAATAGATTTAAAGGCCTAGATCTGATAGATAGAGTGCCTGATGAACTATGGAATGAGGTTCGTGACCTTGTACAGGAGACAGGGATCAAGACCATCCCCATGGAAAAGAAATGCAAAAATGCAAAATGGCTGTCTGGGGAGGCCTTACAAATAGCTATGAAANTTTTTTTTTTTTAAGAGATAATTTAATAAACAGTTGATTAGGAAGGTTACGATCCAATGACCTCCCGTGGTGGAACAACTTATAGTTGAACAAACTTAAAATTCAACTTGGGAAAGAAGTGTGTCAAGTCTATATATTATCACCCTGGTTATTTAACCTATATGCAGAGTGCACCATGCGAAAAGCCAGGCTTGATGAAGCAAAATTGCCGGGAGAAATGTCGATAACCTCATATACGCAGATGACACCACCCTTATAGCAGAAAGTGAAGAGGTACTAAAAAGCCTCTTGATGAAAGTGAAAGAGGAGAGTGAAAAAGTTGGCTTAAAGCTCAACATTCAGAAAATGAAGATCATGGCATCTGGTCCCATCACTTCATGGGAAATAGATGGGGAAACAGTGGAAACAGTGTCAGACTTCATTTTTCTGGGCTCCAAAATCACTGCAGATGGTGATTGCGGCCATGAAATTAAAAGATGCTTACTCCTTGGAGGGAAAGTTTTGACCAACCTAGATAGCATATTCAAAAGCAGAGACATTACTTTGCCAACAAAGGTCTGCCTAGTCAAGGCTGTGGTTTTTCCAGTAGTCATGTATGGGTGTGAGAGTTGGACTATAAAGAAAGCTGAGCACAGAAGAATTGATGCTTTTGAACTGTGGTGCTGGGGAAGACTCTAAGAGTCCCTTGGACTGCAAGGAGATCAAACCAGTCAATCCTGAGGGAAATCAGTCCTGAATATTCATTGGAAGGACCGATGCTGAAGCTGAAGTTCCAATACCTTGGCCACCTGATGTGAAGAGCTGACTCATTGGAAAAGACTCTGATTCTGGGAAAGATTGAAGGCAGGAGGAGAAGGGGATGACAGAGGATGAGTTGGTTGTATGGCCTCATTAACTCAATGGACACGAGTTTGAGCAAACTCTGGGAGCTGGTGAAGGACAGGGAAACCTGGTGTGCTGCAGTTCATGGGGTCACAATGTCAGACACAACTGAGCAACTGAACAACAAACTTAAAATTGCATAGGGAAATAGAAATGGGAGATCAAGGTTATAAATAAAGGCATTAAGGCCTTTATTTTAAAAGCCTTAAAATAATTAAAAATTCAATCCACAGTTAAAATCATATAAATGATATTACAGCCATTTAACTAGTAGTCATGAGTAATATATAATTAGTGCCCATTATTATTCATAATTGATAAAATAAGTTTTGGATCCTTTTTGGAAATTCCAAAAGTTATTTCTATCTTTTTTATTTTTGCAGAAAATACCTATTTTAAAGGAATTATGAGCAAGTGTCTGATCTTCCATCTTTCTTATTTTATGGCTTGCTGTTAATAGTTTCTACCTTATGGTCTTTTTATTGGATTCTGAAATGCAGAAGAGCTTGATCTTGCAGTTTTAAGACTGAACAAAGTTTATGTAACCTTTGCTTAAGGTACTCAGCTTTATTAAACTTTTTGAGCAATAACCTGTTATCTGTTTCTACATTATTTTCTAATCTACCACTTGATTTCTGATATTTTTATTTCTTGTATGATAAATTCTCTTTTTTAGTCTTTTTCTTGGCTTAGATTAAAACTGCCATGCACTACATATTCCTAAATTTTATTTTCAAGATTTTATTGCTTCATTTTCAGAGTTTTCTTTAATCTATCTGTAATTACTTCTGTATGTGGTATAAAATAGGAGTCCAATTTAATTTTCTTCTGGATGTGGAGTTGTGTATCATTTCAAAAACATATTCAACTTTTTTTCAGTTAGGTTGTACTTATTAATTCAGATAATCTTTATATTTTTTCAAAGAAATCTTTTTAAGGAGGGGCAGATATGTTGCAAATTATCTTTTATAGGTTTGAAGCTTATATTTTCAGTCACTTTCTTTTAATGAAAAGAAGTTATTGATTTTAATGAAGATTCATCAATCTTTCATGTTAATTTTTTATGTGTGTGTTATTTTAAGGAATCTTGCCTATACTTGAAACCGTGAGATTATGTATTTTCAACCTAAAAGATTTTAAAATTTCATCTTTCACATACTCTTTAATTCATCTCGTATGGTGTGAGGAAGAAATTTGAAATTTTTTCACATAAAATAACTATCCTAGCATCATTTATTGGAGTCCTTCCTTCCCCCAATAATCTGTCCTACCAAGGTTTCATGTATTCACAGGTGTGTTTCTGAGCTCTCTACTCTATTTCACTAGTGATTTTATTTACCTCAATGCCAGTATTACATTATTTTAATTACCACGGTTTAAACAAGATTTGATTATCTCCTCACCTTATTCTTGTCTGGAATATTTTGGCTGCTCTTGACCCTTTTTACTCTTCTATAAATTTTAGTATCAACTTGTCAGGTTCTTCAAACAACCTGTTTGGGTTTTGATTGGAACTGCATTGAATCTATGGATCAACTGGGGGGAAAAAATAGTCATCTTTATAATACTGAGTTTCCATATCTGTGGACATAGTATATTTCTCCATTTATTTAATAGATCTTCTTTAATGTCTCTAAAAAACAGTATTTTACATAAACGTCCTGAACATCTTTTGTTAGATTTATTCTCATGTATTTCATTTATTGATAATAAGTATCTTTTATAACTATTTACCAAACTCTTTATTGCTGATGTGAAGAAAACAGCTGATCTTTGAAACTGATTTTATATCTAGTAACCTTATAAATTAATTATTTACAGTAATCTTTCTCTAAATCCATCTTGGTTTTTTAAAAATCAGGCAATCATACAAAAAATAGTAACAGCTTTTATTTTCCTCATTTAAATCCTTGTAATATCCCCTCTTTTTTCCTGATTTACTAAACTGGCAAGGATTTCTAGTACAGTGTTGAAGAGAGCTGGTTCTTTTTCATTTCTAAAGAGTTTGCAGATTATTCTCCTGGATATTCTAAGCAAATGAATATATCTTTGTTAAAATTTAAAATAGCAGTTTTACTTTTCTTCTCCAATTTTTGTCATTTTTATAGTCTCTTGATCTTTGATGATTTTCAATGACATCCTTTTCTAAATATGAAAAACATGCTGCTTTCCTTTCCATCTCTCTTATTAGATAACTGAAGACTTCACAACACTCATTCTGTTGGCTGCTCTTTCTGCTGACTCTTGCTTCTAATGGACCCTAAAACCTGGACCCATGAATTTAAATCCTACCTCTTATCACTTACTGGGCAGTGTAACCTTGGTCAAGTAACTAGACTTCTCTAGGCCTCAGTTTCCTCAAGAAAATGGAAATAATTTTTTGTGAAAATGGTCTAAGGGCTTTGCATACATAATGGAGGCCTTTGGGTATTCTGATTTTTGAACTTATATTTGTTAGAACTCAATGTGTAGGAATTCTTTAGAGCCTGTGTTGAGGTTGCTTTCTCCAAGCAACTGGGGGTCCTATGAGCCCTCGCCCAGTATTTGCCTATTTTTTGTGCTGCACTGGATCTTTGCTGCTGTGCCAGGGGCTACTCTCTAGTTGTGGTGCGTGGGCTTCTCGTTGTGGCGGAAGACAGCTGTCGGGTGCACAAGCACAGTAGTTGTGGCACACAGGCGTAGCTGCCCTGTGACATATGGATCTTAGTTCCTGGGCCAGGGACTGAATCAATGTCCCCCGCAGTGGCAGGCAGATTCTTAGCCACCAGACCATCAGGGAAGTCCCGATACCCGTTTTTTAAGTTACAATTCTCAACTTATGGGTGTAGATCTTCTGGGTCTTGACTTTAAGGAAGAGAATCTTTGACCCAGTTCTCCAAGCTGGAGTCCCTACGCCCTGTCCCTGGTCCCCTCTGCATACGAAAGCTATGCCAATTACAAAGATCTGAACTTATCCCCAGGAATATATAGCAGCTGCTTCAGTGCTTATTAACATCATGGTCCTGTGCTTCTGGTTCATTTCTAACCTCAATAGTTCTCTTTCTGCATGTTCATCCATCCAATCATGTAAAGGAATGGTTTTTATATATCATCAAGCTTTTAAAAATATTATGCAGCTGAAGTTACATTGTCAGAAAGACAAGTCTCACTCTAGTAATTTTTAACAAGTCTTCTGGGTTTCCTAGGTACATAATCATATCATCAGCAAAGAAATTGGATTCTTTTCTAACATTTACATGACTTATTTCATTTACTTGTCTTACTGTATTTGTTGGAACTTCCAAAACAACATATGGTCTCTGCCTTGTTTCCAAGTTTATTTACAGTGATAATTGCTCCCTCTTACTTTTATTAAAACATTTTATCTTGAAGTAACTAAGTGTATCCATCTGGTCCTTTATGGTAATTTTTATTGCTCTAGAAAATTATCCTTTTTATTCTGATTTTCTAACTTACTTGAGAGGACCTGAAAACAGAACTTTATTATAATTTAAAAAATTTGTTGTAATCTGTAGCTATTTCCCCTTTTCTGTTTCTAATATAGTTTATTGGTACCTTTTTTCTTCTCCCCTAAACACACTGCAAAAAGCTATCCATTAGATTCTTTTTCTCAAAGAATTAGTTTTAATATCAGATGTACATGAGATGCAAACAGCATTGTTTAAAATACATATTAAATGAAAGGTAATGTTTCTAGAGGTTAAATGACTACTACATTTTCATGATCAAAATTCATTTTTAAGAACAATTCTGTATCCATAAGTATACTACGTATTATGCCAGAAACCTAGTAATTCTTCCCTATTCTTACTCTAGTCAACAAACAGCAAGTAGCAAATTATTATTTTCACTTAACTCTGTCAACCCAACAGGAACAATACTGTTTACAAAGTTTTGCTTAAGAGTGCTATTTGAGGAACACTTCAGAAATGGAAGAACTCTAGGTCATATATTAATAAGAGACTGTGCAAAGGGACTCACTGATCTGCTAGAAACATACAAGACAGATTAACAACTAAAATAAAACTGATATAAACTCTTCTCATTTCTAACATATAATCTCAGTTAAAATCTTTCTGAGATTTATAAAAACGTATCACCCATTCTGATAGGATAATTTTACTACTGACCTGTTTTTCATCAACCTTATTTCTCTTTTCAGTTGGGGGTCATCTGTCTTAGATGTCTGAGATGTAAGGGTCACGGGAGATGTCATCACCACAGTTTGTGGTAGTGAAGTAGCTGAAGGTGTGGTACGGATCTGATATGTCTGCATATCTCCTGACGCAGCTGTGTGGTCCAAAGAATGAGTTAAAATTCGTAAGTGTCTTTGAAAGTACTCTGGAATGCTTTCCATAGATACTTAAGCATACTTACTTTGTACAACAACCTGGTTGCTGGGCACAAGTATCTGCTGTCCATCAGAAGTCTGTGCATACTGGAGAATCGTTGTGCCTTGTTGAGTACTGCCTGAATTCGTCATGGTTAATGTCTGAAGGCCCTGTACTCCATCTGTGCCTGGACTGGCCAGCTGTAAGGCTCCATTTGGGGCAATGGCAACTTTAACCAAAGAGAAAACACAGCTAATGTAAGGCTATACAACACACTTATTACAAAGGATTGGAGAACAAAACAATCGCTTTTTATTAAAACAGGTTTAAATGCAATTTCACTTGATGACTGTTGGTTACTTTAGGTGAGCTACATGTAAAGAAGTAAAATTTGACATTTCTTGGTAAAATTTTGTATTTCAAATAAAAGTTTGCACTAATCTTAAATTCAGTCTTAAATTATACAATAACTGATCAGTCATTTGGGGCTCTATGGAGCACTACATGCTAATTGTTAATGTTGTCACAGCAGTTCTGGGGCATGAGAAGGGGATACCACTGAAACTAACTTTTAAAGCAAAAATATGTAGAAGGAAAGAGTAACATAGTCTGTAATTTTTATTTAAAAGCATTAGAAAGATTTTTATCTTAAATTTTTTTGAATAGGTAAGTGTGCCTATGGAAAAAATTCAGAAAGGATAAAAGGTTACATAATGAAAAAATAAATCTTCATAGGCTTTCTCTGCTCCACTTGCCAGTGGTGACACTGTTTCTAGTTATCCTTAGCCTTTCCCTACTGCCACACCACAAATATTCCCATGTAACTTATAAAATGACTTCAGAAGAAAAGACATTAAAGTTTTTTAGATGTAGAGATTTGTTTTAAATTTACAGTAGCCATTACTTTCAATCTCTTTCCCTGTAACAGACACTACATACATACATAAATATATATAATAAGGAAAAGTCCGGCTTTCCCTGGTAGTCCAGTGGTTAAGAATCTGCCTTGCAAGGCAGGGGACACCGGTTCGATCCCTGGTCTGGGAAGATCCCACAAGCCACAGGGCAACTGTGCCAGCCTGCGCCAGAGCCCATGCTCCAAAATAAGAGAAGCTGCCACAATGAGAAGACTGCACTACAGCCAGAGGGTAGCCCCTGCTTTCCACACTAGAGAAAGACTGCATGTAGCAGTGATTCCCAGTGCGGCCGATAAATAAAAATATTTAAAGTAAAAGGCCCATTATCCCTATTTATTCCACTTGCCATTTCCCACCACCCTCTTGAAGTAACCATTATTTTTGATGCACGTCCTTCCTGGTACCTCCCTATGCTCATATAGACTGATATAGAATATCAAAATATAGGGACTTCCCTGATGGTCCAATGGTTAAGAACTGCCTTGCAATGCAAGGGACAGGGGTACCCTGTATTCCTTCATCCCTTGTCGGGGACCTAGGATCCTACATGTTGCAGAACAACCAGACCTGTGTGCTGCAACTACTGAGCCCGTGGGCCACAACTAGGGAGTCCGTGTACCACAACCAAGACCCAACGCATTTATCTATTCACACACATTATAGACAGATACCCATCTTCTGATGTATATGCAAATGTATACATTAATACAGAATTGTTTTCATTTTTGCAACATATCTTCCTGTACTTGATTGACATGTGTATTTACCTGGTTGAATTTACTCTCAATCTATACTATTCAGTATAGTGGCCATGGGCCACATATGGCTATTTAAATTAATTAAAATAAAAAATTCAGTTCCTCAGTCTCACCAGGTACTCAGTAGTCACACACAGCTTAGGAGCTACTGTACTGAACAACGCAGATATAGAACACTGCCTCACCAAGGAAGTTCTGCTGCGTCAAACTGCCCTTAATACAACATGTCCTGTCCTGTACTTCGATTATAACATGCGAAATACTGGCCTAAGTTTCTATATAGTTTTCATAATAATAAACCATGTATCATAACTTTTAACTTGCTAATATGCTGTCTTAAATATTTTTGGAGATAATAATACATGTATGATTTTTAAAAATTCGGTTTTGTTTAAAATGAAAAGTGAACCTCCCAACTGCTTCTGAGCTCTGCTCCTAAGTTTCTTTCCTTGCAACCACTTTGTCCAGTTTGTGTTCGCAAAAATATTCTATATATAGTCTTAAAATTATATGTTCATAACACGTTTTACTGAGAGCCTACTATGTGTCAGGCCCAATATGCCAAGGTTATAGTTGTGAACAAGACAAAGTTCTCTCCCTCAAGGAGATCATAAATCATAAATCAAATAAGCTAATCTACATATATTCTATAATTAAACAAATATACTTAAAGCATTTATATGTAATTATATTGGAAAAGTACCTAAGAAAATAAACTAAAGGGTGGAGCAATAGATTTTAGCCACAGTGGGCTCTCTGGGGAGGTGACACTTAAGCAGAGCAAGAGTGAGGATGTAAGCCATGTGAGGATCTGGGTCAAGAACGTGCAGGTGGTAGGGATGACACCTCCAAAGATCCTGAGGCAGAAATGAGCTTCATGTGTTTAAGAAACAGCAAGGAAGTTTGTGTGACCAAATGGCATCAAGTGGCAGGAGATAAGATCAGAGTAGACAAAGCCAGATCCTGAATGTAATGCCTTGTAGGACTTATTCTAAATGTGTCAGAAAGCCACTGGGAGATTTTGAGCTAAAGTGGTGTAATCTAATAGACATTTTAAATAAACTGCTTTGGTTGCAGTATCGAAAACTATCCGATCAAGGATGGGAAGCAAGATAACTAATTGGATACTGCAGTAGTTCGGATGACAGTATAAACCCAAGTGGTGGAGGTGGTGAGAGGTGGTCAGATAGGACAGCTGTTTTGTGGCAAGAGCCAATTAGACTTAAAGAACAGGGCTTATGAGAGAAGGGAGAGGTTATTTACAAATGGGACAGCACAAACGAATTTCTTGGGGGTGATGGAGTATCTTGATTGTGGTGGTGCTTAGGCAATTCCATGCACCTGTCAAAACTCACAGACTTACCCCCAAAATAAGCATGTAAGCTATGTATCACTAGCAAGCTGTGTGACTTTAGGGATATTAATTTTCTAACTCTCTAAGCTCAGTTCCCTCATAAAATTGCTAACTGCCCACCTTACAAAACTGTTGTAGGGAATAAATGAGATAATGCTAAAAAAGAACTCTGCGTTATTTCTGGCTCAAAATGCTACTTATTATCCTTGAATACTCATCACTATCCAAGTATGACAGTCTATGCCAGCTTCTTCACAGGAAGGTTCTGTCCTGTGTACGTACTGTACTGGCCGGTGCTAGTCTGATAGATGGGAGTTGGAACAGACATAGAAGTGACAGCGGAAACTCCAGGGTTTTCTCCGTCTCCTTTTCTGCCCCGTGTATCTTCGGAAGATAGGTCTTTCAAAATCTTTCTGTGGAAAATAGAACTCCTGTTATTAATGTTGGTAATGAGGACAACTTTACAAAAAGAAATTACTAAACCTCTTTCAATTTCAGGTTAAAAATAACAGTGATCTAGTAGACACCTAGAGTCGGACACGACTGAAGCGACTTAGCAGCAGCAGTATACACCTAAACTGTGGCATCAAAGAATCATTTGTTTAGCACATACTATTTTTTTACCTCAAGCTCGAGATAGTGAAAGACAAGGAAGCCTGGTGTGCTGCAGTTCATGGGGCTGCAAAGAATCAGACATGCCTTAGTGACTAAGCAACAAGACACTGTTTAGCAGGCTGGTTACATTTTAGTTTATAATAACCTGAAAAGAGACAATGAGCAGATACCCAGAGTGCCTTTTCAACAAGGCCCTTGTAGAGGTAGAAAAGGTCTCTTTATAGGGGAGGTGGCTCCATTGTGAGTACAAGGTTCTATTCATTTTCCAAACAGTGGCAGTTACCTTTATTTAAAAAGATCAAATTGGGGACTTTCCTGGTGGTCCAATGGTCAAAGAATCCGCACTTCCGCTGCAGAGGGCACGGGTTTGATTCCTGGTCTGGGAATTAAGATCCTACCCTACAAGCTGCATGATGCAGTGATCAATCAATAGATTAAATTTATTTTTTTCACCTTCAACTCTATAATGGAAGATAAACCCATAGTTCTCAGAAAGAAACAAGGAGATACTATTCTAAGACTGGTGGTTGCCAAGGTGGAAGGGAGTCTGGGGTTAGTGAATGCAAACTGGTAATATTTAGAATGGATAAACAGTATCCTACTGCATAACATAGGGCACTATAGTCAATATCTGGTGATAAACCATATGTAAAAGAATGTGTGTATAAATTAGGGGGGGTGGAGTCCATTTTCCTAACTTTGATGGAAAGTATTAAAAAAACTACTATAAAAATACAGAGTATCTTTGATAAATAAAATTCATTATTTTAACAAGAAGTACACTTGACTCCGCAAAAATAAGGGGATGGAAAAAGATGCCTTGCTGAAAAGAAAGGTCTTCCAAAACACAGCTGGGGATGGAAGGAGCATTGAAAGAAAAAAGAAATTTTTACTCAAGAATTCCACGTTTGTTGGAGAAAAATTAGGAAATCTTAACTACTTGTGCAAAAACAATAACAAAAAAGAATCACAAAGAAAAAAAATAATTGTTAGCATTAAAAGAGTTCTTTCATGTTACCTATGCTAAACTTCCAGCCCATTCAGGAATTCTCTAACATTACTAACAGCTTCTATTTATAGGAATAAGGCATCCACAACTTCAAACAGCAAACTATTCAATTATTGGATGGTTAGAGCTCATCCTTGTTTAGATTCAAAGCTAATTCCACCCAGTGAAACTAGAGAAAGTTAAACTTTATACCTTAATCCTATATCCATGCCCTAGCTTTGCAATATCTGACAACTGCTTCAGGTTTTCTTCACTGGTCGCCAGATAATTTCAGATCCTCCAGATGTTCTCTTAGCACATGTTGAAGATCCTTTCCCAGCTTGGTGCCCTTAACCTGGACAGTCTTCCCACCAAGAACTACAAGTGTAGAGTATACTAACAGAAGTTCCACAGTGGAGAACAAAGGACGTGGCAGTCCTACGAACTCTGTTATCCACCTGTAGAAGCTCCACTGTGCTTCCCAAACCTGCTATGTACCAGAATCATCTAGAGAGGCTTATTGGATCCAGACTCCCAAACGGCACCTCTAATGGTTTGAGTGAGCTGGTCAGGACACAGCTCGAGAATACATTAACAAACTGCCTGCATGGTCCTAAGCAGCCAGCCTTGCATGAAATGATGGAATGCTGTGCCCATTTCTTTTTCAATTTTAAGTTACGAAATATTTTGAGCACAGAAAGTACAGAAGGGCTTCCCTGGTGGCTCAGTGGTAAAGAATCTGCCGGCCGATGCAGGAGCCACTGGTTCAATCCCTGGTTCCTTGAAGATCCCACACGCTGTGCAGCCATTGAGTCTGTGTGCCACAGCTACTAAGCCTGTGCTCTGAGTCAAAGATCTACATACAACTCCGAAGCGCACGCGCCCGGGAGCCCGTGCTCAGCAACGAGAAGCCACCACAACGAGAAGCCTGCACACCACCACTAGGGCAGCTCACTCAACGCGAGAAGCTGTGCAAGACCCAGCTCAGCAAAAAAAGGACAGACAGTGAAACACCCATGAACCACACACCAGGAATCAACTGATCGCCACTGTGCCACGTTTGCTTCAGATATCTCATTTTAACAGGAATTAAGTTACATATGCACCAAAATGTCACCACCAATTCCTTTCCCTTTTTCCCTCTCAGTAAGTGCCATTATATAAATTGTTATTTATCACTCCCACATGTATTACTTTTACTATTTTTTGAGATACTATTTGCCATTGTCTTACATTCTTCCTCATCCTCCTTATTCAACCCTGGAGAATCTTAAAGAGCCATCTTTCGGACTTCTCCATCTATATTCTTTCCAATGAGCTCATCTGTCCCAAAGGCTTGAATACCTTGTGTACACTGATGACCCCTCAAAATGGTATTTTCTCAGCTTATCTCCTGAACTCGAAACTCACATATCCAATTGTGTATTGAATGCTTCCATTCAACAGGCACCTCAAACTTAATACCTCCAAATCTAGTATCAGATATCCTTCTACCCCTGGCAGTCTTACCTATGTCAGTAAATATCAACTCTACTTTTCAAAAATTTTGGAGTTGTCCTCTTTCTCACAACCTTTATCGAATTCATAAACAAATCTCATTGTTTCTATCTTGAAAATATATTCAGAAGCTTACCCATCCTCATCACTTCCACTGTGTTTCCCCAAGTCCATGCCACCAGCTCCTCCTGACCGAACGTCAGCCTCTAGCAGGTCCTCCTTGCTACAGTCTGCGCTCCACACAACGAGTCATCTTTTAAAAATGTCAGTTAGATCCAATCACTCATGTGCAATGGTTCCCTATCAGAATAAATGACATGGGTGACAAGCTTTTGTCCCTGTGACTTCTCCAACCGCTCTTCCCTTTATATTCACCATCCAGCCATCTTGCTACAAGATTATCAATTTTACTGTCTCCACACCCCCCTACCCCCACAGAGAAGCACCTTTCAGTTATATTATCTCTCTTCAAGTTCACTGATTTCTGCTCTCCTGCACCCCGACTTGCGCCACTTGTCTTGCAGGATGTTAGTTCCCCAACCAGGAATTGAACCCTCCAGCAGTGGAAGCATGGAGCCCTAAGCAACAGACTGCCAGCGAATTCCCTGATTTTTGCTCTTAATCTCTGTTATTTTGTTTCTCCTGCTTGTTTTAAGCTTATTTTGTTTCTCCCCTAGTTTCTTAAAGTGGAAGCTGAGACTGTTGATTTGAGACCTTCCTTCCTATATAGTGTTTAATAAGGTAAATTTCCCTCTATTTCCTACTGGTTTGTTATTTCCTACAGTGTTTGGTATTTTGTGTTGTTAATCTTTCATAAAGCTCAATGTTTTCTAATTTCCCTTAAGATTTTCTGTTTGGTTATTTCTAAGTGTGTTAATTTCTGTATGGAGATTTCCTGTTATCTTTCCTTTATTGGCTTCTAGTCTAATTCAAGTATGAATAAAGAACTTTGTGTAATTTCAGTTTTTTTTAATTTGTTAAGGTTTGTTATGATGCAGGACGTGGTCTTTCTTGGTGGATATTCTTTGTGCACGTAGGTGAAGTGTTCTAACAATGCCAATTAGATCCAACTGGTTGATGGTATTGTTCAGTTCTATAATCTTGCTTATTTTCTGCTGTAAATTCTGTTGGATACCAAGATAGATGTACACAAATTTTCAGCTGTAACTGTGGATTTATTTTGCTTTTCAGTTCTTTAAGTTTTTGATACATGTATTCTGAAGCTCTGTTGTTAAGTGCATACATATTTAGGGTTGTTATATCTTCTTGGTGAACTGATTTTCTCTTATCTCTGATAACTTTTTTTGCTCTGGAGTCCATTTTGTATGATACGAATACACCCACTTTACTTTTATTTTCATTATGTTATTTCTCTTGGTTATATGTATAGCAATAGTAGTAGTGGTTTATAACATAAATATGTTCAGTATTTTGAAGAACTGCCAGATTGTTGCCACAGCCACAGTCGCCCTTACCAACATTTGTTATGTTCTGTTTTGTTTGGGATTTTTTTAAGCATCCTACTAGGTTTGAAGTGGTATCTCATTGTTTTGATTTGCATTTACCTAATGACAAATCATGATGAACAATTTTTTACATGCTTATTGACCATTTGTGTTTCTTCTTTGGATAAATATTGTAGTATTCTCCTCATTTTTTAACTGGGTTATTTGTCTTAACAATAGTCAGTCTTCCAGTTGATGCTGAACATGTAATGTCTTTTCAGTTTTTAAAAAATTCCTCTCAATGAAGTTTTGTAGTTTTCAATATGCAAGTATTAATATTATAATTTACTTGACTGGTCAAAAAGTTCATTTAGGCTTTTCCATATGGAAAAAACCCAAACAAACTTTTTGGCTGACCTGATATATAACTTGGATTTATAAATTTAATTTCAAGTATTTTATATAGTTTATGTTGTTATGAGTAGGACTGTTTTCTTAATTTCATTTCTGGATTGTTTATTGCTAGTGTAGAGAAATACAGTTCACTTTGAATCCTGCATCCCTGGCGAACTTGTTTATTATTTCTACTTTAGCGGATCCTTTGGGATTTTCTATATATGAAATCACTGTCATCTGCAAACTTTTATTTCTTCCTTTCCAGTATGCTTTTTATTTAATTTTCTCAACTGCCTGAGAGTAGAAGTAGTGAGATATTCACAGCCTTGTCTTGTGCCTGCTCTTAGGAGGAGAAAATATTCAATCTTTCTCCATTGAATATGTCAGCTACGGGCTTTTGTAGATACTCATCATCAAGTTGAGGAAGTTCCCATCTATTTGTCTGATGAGAATTTTTATCATTCAAGGGCACTGTGTGTGTGCTTGGTTGTTTAGTTGTGTGTGACTCTTTGGACTGCAGCCTGCCAGGCTCTTCTCTCCCTGGGATTCTCCAGGCAAGAACACTAGAGTGGGTTGTCATTCCCTCCTCCAGGAAATCTTCCCAACCCAAGGATCGAACCTGTGTCTCTTGCATCTCCTGAATTGGCAGGCAGATTCCTTAGTGCTAAGTCATCAGGGAAGCCCTTTAACTCCGATTTCATCAAATGCTTTTTGTGTCTGTTGAGATGACTGTTTTTTGGTTTTATCCTACAAATATGATTTAATACATTAATTGACTTTCAGATGTTAAACCAATTTTCCAGTCCTGGGATAAATCCTACTCAATTATGCTGTATAATACCTTCTGTCTGTTAACCTATTTGATTTACTAATATTTTGTTGAGGATTTTTGTGTCTGTATTCACAGGAACACTGGTATATAGTTTTATCATCTCTTTTAACTAGTGAGTTTCAGTCATGTGCTCTTTTTTTGGCCACACCTCAGGGCGTGTGGAACCTCCCTGCTCAGGGATGGGATCCATGCCTCCTGCAGTGGAAGTGCAGTCTTTTTAACATTGATTTCTACTATAGAGTGTAGTTGTTTTACAGTGTTGTATTAATTTCTGCTGTACAGCAAAGTGAATCAGTTATACACACACATCTATCCTCTCTTTTTAGATGTCCTTCCCATTTAGGTCACCACAGAGCATTAAGCTGAGTCCCCTGTGCTATACAGCAGGTCTCACTAGTTTATCTATTTTATGCATCATAGTGTATATATGTCAATCCCAGTCTCCCAGTTCATCCCACCCACCCACCTTGGTGTCTGTTAATTTTTTCTCTACATCTGTGTCACTATTTCTGCTTTGCAAATAAGTTCACCTGTACCATTTTCCTAGATTCCAAATATAAACAATATTACACAGTATCTGTTTTTCTGACTTACCTCACTCTGTATGGCAGTCTCTAGGTCTATCTACGTCTCTGCAAATGGCACTACTTTGTTCCTTTTATGGCTGAGTAATATTCCACTGTGTATGTGGACCACATCTTCTTTTATCCATTCCTCCGCTGATGGACATTTAGGTTGGAAAGTGCAGAGTCTTAACCACTGGCCCACCAGGGAAGTCCCATGCTATCTTAATATAATTATTGATACTGGTGGAACTAACATTTTATTATTTGCTTTAAAAAAAAATTCTTCTGCATTCTTTTAAGATTTTTTAAAACTCCATTTTAATTTACCTATTGTGTATTTGACTAAATCTCTGTATAGTTTCTTTAGTGGTTGGTCTGGTGTTACAATACAGATGACAAGTCTACTTAGTCAATGTTTTACCACCTGAAGTGAATCCTAGAAACCTTACTACCATATTAAATCCCTACCTTATCCCATTTATTTTGTAAGTTGTCTTATATATTACCTCTGCATACACTGAAAGCCCAATTAGTGTCATTTTTTTCAACTGTCAAATATATTTCAACTATCAAACTATTCACAGAAGAACAGTCTATTATATTTGACCAGATCTTGCTATTCCGAGTTTCTTTTGGTCTTAATAACTTAGTAGTTATTTTAGAGCAACTCTGCTGTTAATGATTTCTCTTAGTTTTCTTTTATCTGAGAATACTTAGTTCAACTCCATTTCTGAGGGTTATTTTTACAAGACACAGAATTCTAGATTAACAGTTCTTTTCTTTCAGCACTTTAAAAATGCTATTCATTTCTTCTAGCCTATAGTTTTGGTGAGAAATCTAGAGTCTTTCACAGCATTCCCTTATAAGTGGTGTGTCACATAAGTGGTTGCTCACAATATGTGTTTATTTCATAGCTATTTAATTATGGTATGTCTGGGCAGGGGTTTGTGTTTTTTCCTATTTAAGATTTGCCAAGTTTTTTTGAATCTGTAGGTTTCACTAAACTTGGGAACATTTCAGTCTTTATTTCCAAAAGTATTTTTTCTGCAACATACTTTTTTTCTGTTCTATGACTTGCATGACACAATGTTAAATCTTTGGGTACTGTCTCTCTAGTTCCTGAGAATTAGTTTTCTGATCTCTATTCTTCAGACTGGATACTCTCCATTGAACTATCTTTAAGTTGAGTAACTTATCTCTGTTCTCCTATTAAATCCATCCAGTGAGGCTTTTTTCTGTTAACTGTATTTCTCAGCTATAGAATTTCTATTTTGTTCTTTTTATATCTGCTTTTTGCTGAGAGTTTCTATCTTTCCATTCATTTCAAGAGAATCTACCCTTACTTCTTAGTCAGAACATTGCAGTAATAGCTCCTTTAAAGTCCTTGTCGTGTAATTCCAATATCTTGTTCATCTAGGAGATGATGGCATTTGTTGACAGTCTTTCCTTACAAGTTAAGATTCTTCAAGCTTCTTTGTAATGGACATTTTCAATATTATGATACCTGACTCTTTTAAATCCTGCAGAGAATTTTTGGTATTCTTCTTTTAGCAGGCTACCAACTTGGTTGTGTCCAAACCACAAGTTCTGATTGGCCTTCTGTGCGTTGTAGTTCCAACATCAGTTTCAGTTTTCAAAGACTCCGCAGTGCTATTCAGATTTGACCCCGTGTGCACCATGTAGCAGCCAGTTTGGAACTTGAGCTATGATCTGCTGTATGTATAGTTCAGTTCTCAAAGTCTACGTAAGCTAGGAAAGTCCATTTTTATTCTTTACTTGCTAAATATATGAGTAGGTGCTGAATTTTACTAAGTACTTTTTCTGCATTTGAGTTGATTATAAATTGTTTCTTTTGATTCTCACTTATGATGGTTTATTTCCTCATGTTTGATTTCTGACTGTAAATTAATATTTGGTTGACTTTTGATAAATTCAGAAAACTTAACTTGGGGAAGCTTTGTTTCAGATGTTCTAGCTTCTTGTAGGGTTCTGAGCTTAATACAAAAATCTTGGGTTCATGGTCCCTTCCTGCACAAGTAATGGGTATACCTTGGCTTTCATGCTTGCTTGCTTCTGCTTCCCATTCTGGTTTCAGCTAATATATTTGTCTGTACTTGGCTTTATATTTATTGGAGTAGGGTGCAAAGACATTTCTATTATTTCGTATAAATGCACAATTCATTAGTATCTATCTTATCTAGGAGCTAACTGTTCTGTGCTAAGAGAGCCCTCCTATTTGAAAAGTAAACATTTTACCTGTACTCCTTTGGTCATTATGTCTAACAGTCTAAAGGTAATTAACACAAGACTCTAGAAGACCAATCCAGTCTTATATGTTTCTCTCTGGTATATTTTTTACATTTGATTTTAAACTACTCAAATTATTCATTATTAGTATTATTCTAAAAAGTCAATGGTATCTTTATGTCTTGGTTCACCATTCTTATATTCACATTCCTTTTGTTTCATTTCATTTTATTCTTCCTGACATATACCCCTTAGTTAATCTCTTACATCAGCTTCAAATGATTTTAATTTAACTTCACCATTATTTCTGAGTGATTGTTTAGGTGGATGTGTAATTTCAGACCAACTGTTATGCTCTCTTGTTATTTCAAGATTTTAGTCCATTGTCTTCTAATACTACAGTTCAAAAATATGTTGTCTGCCTAATGGTTATATCTTTTCTCTTTGGAAGCTTTCTTCCAAAGATCTTATTTTTATTGCTTCGTAAGATATATCTAGGTGCAAAAGTTTATATTAATTTATCTGGCTGGGACTTTGTTTTCTAAGGTTGAGAAATTCTTTTCATACTGGATTACTCTTTTTTTAAGCCACACAGTATGGCATGTGGGATCTTAGTTCCCTGATGAGGGATCAAACCCCCACCACCTACAGTAGAGGCATGCAGTCTTAACCATTAGACCACCAGAGAAGTCCCTGGATTACTTTTTTTTAAATTTCAGATTACGAGCTCCTTTTAGTAGGCTTATTTTTCATATACCCCTTCCCCTAAATTCCAGACAAAATTTCTTCTGTTCATTAACTGTTTATTCAGTCGAGTCCCAATTCCTTAACATGGTAACAAGGTTCTAAGTAATGAGGCTCCTGTTTACCTTTTCTTGCTAAACCAACCTGTTCCTCTCTGTACCTTAAGTTCCCAGTTCCCAGAACAGGCCAACTTCTTTGATGTCATATAATCCACCTTTATTACCCTGTTTCCTCAGCCCAAGAAGCTCTCTTTCTGCCTCACAAAACCCATCTCTGCTCTTAGCTCTCAAAATTTATCAGACTGATAATGAACTAAATCGCATCTTTTATGAAGTCTTTCCTATTTGCTCCATCAGGTGAGAATGACTCTACACACTATACAAAATTCTCTTATAAGATCTAAAACCTTACTGCATTTGTTTATGTGTTTCAAAAACATTGCATCCTTTTCTGTCTCCCTTTCTTCCTACCCTCTAGTCACCAGGTTTTGTCAGTTCTAACACAGAAATGTCTCAGATTCACCCATGTCAAAGATATCCCACTACCCTATATGAAATCACCCAGGTTATTTTAAAAGCTTTCTGTGAGTTGTACTACTTCAGCTCTCCATTCATTCAGCAAGTTAATTATTAAGCATCTACTTTCAACTGGTCATTTTGATAGGTCCTGGGATCACAAAAAATAATGCATAGACCACACCCATAAATAAACTGGAATTCTAATAGGATGAGATAAGTACTATAAAAGGAATCAGTTAAAGGATGCCACTGAAGAATAAACCTAGCCTGGTCTTGGGACGCTGCAAAGAAATAAAGAATGCTTCCAGGAGGAAATGATGCCTAGAATATATGCAGAATACAGAAAAGTTTTGTTTCACCAAAAGGGATACACACGTAAGGAAGAGACAAAAGCTAGGAGGCTAAGGAAGGGAACACAAAGCAGTTCAATTCTTCAAATCTACAGTCCTTTCAAATTACTATTAAAGTTAACTAAAAGTAAATACAAATATCTAGTACTTTGCCAGAAGGTAAGTCTAAATTCCTCCTTAGCACAGCAACAGGGGCCCTTCATAACCTGGCTCAAGCCTATCTCTCTTAACATGTACCTTCTGATACACATGTTTCTTCTTGATGTAATCTGCTTTGCATAACACCATTCAAACTCATGTGGTAATGTAACACACACAGGATTTGATACATGAGCACTAACCTGTAAGATGGGCGCCGTGCTAGGATCCCGTGGGTTTTCTGTGAGGAGCCTATGCTGTCGGATGAGTCCTGAGACTCCTCACTCTCTGATAAAGATGATACCTGAAAAACAGAACTGGTTTTACTAAGATGAACAAACCAAGTGGAAAAAGAATTAAATTTAATTTTTACTTTCAAAAAAAATTATCTGTCTTCTACCACCCAAATTCATTTGTCATTAAATCTAAGGTCTAAAAGAAAGAAAGAAAAGGAAAAAGGAGAAAGTTTATTTCAGGAGTCTAAACTAAAGGAACATACAACACAGCAGGCTCAGAACTAAGAAGTCTATCCCCCAAATAAAGCAATACTACTGCACTAGAGCTGTAAATACCAGTCTTGAGACTGTTGCACACTACTCAGATTTTTTATCATTAATGCTATCTGATTTGGATTTTGGACATGCTTTGAAATGCTACTAGATATCCAACTAGTATCTAGTTAATAGGTAATGACATTGAGGAGTCTGCTGAATACACAAACCTGTGTGTCAGGGAAGAGCTCTGGGATAGACATACATATTGGAAGTCAGCTCTCTAGGACAGTCCCTAAAGCCACAAGACTTTAAGGGAGCTCAAGAAGGAGAGATAGGACAAAACCCAGGGACATTCTTAGTAAGAAGTTGGAAAGAAGGGGAGGAACCAGCAAATGAGGCCAAGAATAAGCCACCAGTGAGGCAGGAGGAATACCAAATGAGCACGGTGTCCTTGAAAAACTAGCAGAGACAGAGTATTAAGGAGAAAAGAATGATCAACCATGTCAAATTCTGCTAGCAGGTGATGTAATATAAGGACCCAGGACAACCACTAGATCTGGCAAAGTGGAGGTCACTGACAAGGGCAGGTACAAACATAAATAAACTTAAAAATCTGTAATAATTAGCTTTATCTCATTTCATAATTGAATTAGTTAATACATGTAAAGTATTCATTGCATGGCACAGCACAAGCACACATTAAATGTTAACTACTATTACTAATAAACCTATTGATTGTTTGTGAAAGCCTCCTCCATGAGATATTTAGCTTGAGATCTGAAAGGCAAGAGAAGCCAATGCTGGAGATGTTGAGGAGAAAACTTTCAAGTAGAGAAAAAAAGGAAAACTAGTTAGCACAAACCTATTGAAACTAGTTAGCACAATAACCATATGCAAGTTTTAAGTTATACTTTTGACTTCCCTGGTGGCTCAGACGGTAAAGCGTCTGTCTACAATGCAGGAGACCCAGGTTCAAGCCCTGGGTTGGGAAGATCCCCTGGAGAAGGAAATGGCAGTCCACTCCAGTACTATTGCCTGGAAAACCCCATGGACAGAGGAGCCTGGTAGGCTACAGTCTATGGGATTGCAAAGAGTCGGTCACGACTGAGCGACTTCACGACGACACGACTTACAGTTGAGGAAATAAGATTTTTTTAAATGTATTAAATTTCTCAATATTTTTCTGAAGCTACATTGTGATACCTGACTTCTTTTAAAAAAATAAAACAGGCTTCTAGAAAGGACATAATAAATTCTCTACATTACCTACTGTATACAGAAAGCCTTCCCCTAAACTATTTAGACTTAGATCTTAAAGTTCCAAAGAAGCTTGTTTTACACTGTATAATCACCTTCAAAAATGAGTTCAAGTGTACTTATACTTTTTTATATCTTAAATCTTTATCTTTTGATAGAAAAGAAAGAACGGGTCATAATCAGTAATAGTTAATAAATAATCACAGTAACAAACATTACAGTAATAATTAAAGATCAGTCACTTCTGTTTCCTCAAGCATCACAGATATACCATTTCTAATCTAAATCTTAGCTGTTTTACCTTTTGTCCGCAGATTTACTCCAAAGCCTCCCAGTGAACTCAAGAAAATAATTCCTAGAACTAAGACACTACTTATAACTAAGAGGAAGAACCTCTAATAACAGCACTAGCAAGTAAGAGTAAAATCTTCACATTAAAAACTTAGAAAAACCATGCAGCAGGCACCTTTCACAAAGGAAAAAACACACAAAGACGCAGCTCCAGAGCTGACAGCCCTGACAGATGCTGTATATACTCAAGAGGAAAAAAGAGCTACACAGACACTGTATATACTCGAGGAAAAATAAGTTATGCAGACACCGTATATGCTCAAGAGGAAAATGAGCTACACAGATACTGTATATATTCAAGAGGGAAAATGCGCTACACAGACACTGTATATACTTAAGAAGAAAGATGAGTTATACAGCCACTGTATATACTCAAGAGGAAAAATGGGGTACACAGCTTTTCTTCCAGGATATCTGCTTCTAAAAACGAGAGATGACCAAAGGCATTCTGAGACTCACAGGAGTCAGTAGATAAAATGGGAAGAAAGAGTAAAAAGCAAAGAACCCAGAATGGCTCTTTCCTTCCTATTGTTGCCAGGTGTAAATAGACAGGCGTTATGTAAGAACTTTACAATGAGGAAACTCTCTTTTATATGATCACCATAAAGCATAAAGTAGGTACTTTCTTACTTTGCTAAGACACTCACATCATCACCCTTTCTTCAGAATTCTCTTTTTCGTGAAGGATACCACTAGGATAAAAAGGTGCTTTCCCTTCAGAAAATCTTTCATTTCCTTAAATTCTAAACAATAACTTCTCCCCAAAATTGCCTTCTGTTTTCACTGGGTAGTATATACATAAAACTAGAAGTTCTAAAACTTTTCCATTCACTTCATTTGTTCTGTAGTACAATCTCTAAGACATCGTTATCCTGGTCTCTAGTATTGAAACTACAGCAACTTCAGTTGTCCAAAGACTCCAGGTTCACAAGTCCCCTGTCTCAGCCACTAAGTCTTTTTATTTCTGTACCGTTTGCACGTGTGGTGGGTGAATTACAGAAGACTGAGCTGTCTGGATGACCCCCTGAACCTGTACTTGCTCTCCAGGAAGAGGTACAATTGTCACTGGCGCAGATCCTCTTAATGACATCTAAGAACAAATAAAAATTCAATTAACATAATATAATACCTGTGCATGTAAGATAGCTGAGTTCTTTATACTAGAAAACACATTTTAGAGCTTATTATATATAACCATATCTATTAATCACACATTAGCTATTTTCAGTGTGCAGGAGATTGCACTAGGAGTATAAAATGAACAGAGTAAGAGTTATAATACAAGCAAAAATACAGAAACCAATCTACTGTGGGAGCAAAGACAGAGTGCTATTTCAGCTGGGTCTTGAAAAATGTACAATTTCCTGATGGTATGTATGGGGAACAGGGTTGGAAGATATTTTGGGTGGTGGAACTGATTGTATAAAAACATCATTGTTCTTTAGGACATGTCATTCTGAAGAGAGCTGGTTAAAAAACAATTAAGAAATCAAGGGTCAAAAAGTGAGAGAGGAGCTTCCCTGGTAGTTCAGTGGTTAAGACTCTGTGTTTCCATTGCAGAGGACACAGGTTCGATCCTTGGTTGGGGAACTAATATACCACATGATGTGTGGTGTGGCCAAGAAAAAATTTTAAATTTTTTAAAAAGTGAGAAATACCAACCTTTTTCTAATGATTAAATTTTTTACTTAAAATATTTTATTTCTGTGGAAAGCAGATGAGGAGTCATGGAAATACCACAATAGAATACTAAACCAAGAAAAGTCTACCCATCATCTTTCAAGACTCAGCTCAGGTTCTACCTCTTCCAAGAAGCTTTCCCAGAAATTTTCAGATCTCTTACCTTCCCCTAGACTATGCTGGTTCTAAGCATTCATACTGGGCTTAAATAAAAAAAATAAAATACAAGGCTGCTCCTCAAGTCCTGAAAATCACCTTCGTGACTCTTTTCTGTGTATGCAACAGGTCCCCAATAACAATGCCTTATTCACTTTAAGGTTCTGTATCCTTTCCCAAAGTTGGATTAAATTCGTCTCACTATCTCCTGAATGCCTAGGTCATAAAATATTGTATATAAAAATTTATCCAAATTATCAGAAAGGGAGTGTAAAAAAACACCTTTTAAAATTGCATTCTCCCAAAATACAATACTTAGGAATAAACCTGACCAAGGAGATGAAAGACTTATAGGCTGAAACTATAAAACATTAAGAAAGGAAAGATCAGATAATTGAAAGAAATGGAAAGATAGGCCATGCTCTTGGATTGGGAGAGTTAATATTGTTAAAACACAATGATACACAAAAACAGATTTAATGCAATCCCTCTCAAATTACCACTGATATTTTTCACCAAACTAGAACAAATAATCCTAAAATTCATATGGAACCATAAAAGGCCCAAAACTGCCAAAGTAATCCTGAAGAAAAAGAACAAAACATGAGGTATAATCCTCCCAGACTTCAACAATACTACAAAGCTACAGTAATCAAAACAGCCTGGTACTGGCATAAAAACAGACATATATATCAATGGCTCAGAAAAGAAAGCCCAAAATCAAACCCACACACCTATAGTCAGTCTTCAACACAGGAAACAATATTGTATGAATATTGTATATTCATTCAATGGGAGAAGACAGTCTCTTCAGCAAGCAGTGCTGGGAAAGTTGGACAGCTACAACACACCCTCTCACTATATACAAAAATAACACGGCACCATAAATCTCCTATAAGAAAACATAGGTGAAACATTCTCTGACATAAATCGGCAACCGAAATAATAACAAAAACAAAGAAAAGGAACCTAATCAAACTTATAAACTTTTACACAGCAAGGAAAACATAAATGAAACAAAAAGACAACCTACAGAATGGGAGGAAATATTAACAAATGATGTGACCAACAAGGGCTGAATTTTCAAAATTTACAAACAGAGCGTACAACTCAACAAATGACCCAATCGCAAAACGGGCAGAAGACCTAAATACATGTTTCTCCAAAGAAGACATACAGATGGCCAACAGGCACATGAAAAGATGCTCAACACTGCTAATTTATTGGAAAAATGCAAATCAAAACTATAGGGAGGGGGAATTCCTTGGTGGTCCAGAGGTTAGTACTCCAAGTTCCCAATGCAGTGGGCACAAATTTGATCCCTGATAGGGACTAAGATCCTGCCAAAAAAAAAAACACAAAAAAACACACACACAATGAGGTACCACCTCACCCTGGTCTGTTTAAAAGTCTACAAATAACAAATGCTGGAGAGGGTGTAGAGAAAAAAAAAGAACCCTCCTACACTGTTGGTGAGACTAAGCTGGTGAAATAGTGCAGACACCATAGAAAACAGTATGGAAATTCTTGGAAAACTAGAAACAGATTTACTATATGATCCAGCAATCCTACTTCCTGGGCATATATTGGACAAACCACAAAAAGATAAATGCATCCCTGTGTTCAAAGCAGCACTATTACACAATAAGCAAGACATGGAAACAACCTAAACATCCATCAACAGATGAATGGATAAAGAAGATGCAGTACACATAAACAATAGAATACTACACAGCCATTAAAAAGAATGAAATAATGCCACTTGCAGCATCATGAACACAACTAGAGATTATTTTACTAAGTGAAGTCAGAAAGAAGGATGACAAATACCATATGATACCCACTTACACATGGAATTTTAAATACGACACAAAGGAATCTATCTATGAAACAAACAGAATCGGGGACAGAGAGAGAAGAGGCTGGTGGTTACCGAGGGGAAGGGTTGAGGGACGGAGTGGAGTGAGAGGCTGGAGTTAGATGCAAGCTTTTATACATATAATAGGTGAACAACAAGGTCCTACTCAGGTACAGCACAGAGAACTGTATCCAATATCCTATGCTAAACCATAAGGGAAAAGAATATTTTTAAAAAACCATACATACATACATTATTCTTGTCAATGTTATTTTCCCTTATGGTTTAGCACAGGATATTGTGTGTGCTCAGTCACTCAGTCGTGTCCAACTCTTTGCTGTCCAACGGACTGTAGCCCACCAGGCTCCTCTGCCCATGGAACTTCCCAGGCAAGAATACTGGAGTGGGTTATAACTTCCTACTCCAGGGGATCCCCCTGACCCAGCAATCAAACCCATATATCTTACATCTCCTGCATTGGGAGGTGGATTCTTTACCACTAGTGACATCTGGAAAGCCCCACCATAGGATATTGAATATATACTCTGGAGAAGGGAATGGCAATCCACTCCAGTATTCTTGCCTGGAGAATTCCATGGACAGAGAAGCCTGGTGGGCTACAGTCCATGGGGTTGCAAAGAGTCGGACATGACTGAGCGACTAACATACACACACACATATATATGGAGAGAGAGAGATTATTATTATTGTTATTAGTTTTAACTGAATCACTTTGCTGAACAGCATAAATAACACAAATATTCCAAATCAACTATACTTCGATTAAAAACAATCAAAAACCCCTTTATCCAGGTACTGAAGACTGTAGATTCTCAGCACAAGCAACTCCATTCAATCTCCTTCACACACTGTAACAGACAAGACCAAACTCTAGCACACCTTCTGTCAGCTTAAGGCTGTGTCCCTAGGATGACCCAGTATCTTCAAAAGGTCTCCTTGAGAAAGCTTAATGCTGCCAAAATAATTAACTGCTTGTTCTAGCCAACATCTTTGACCTCGCTTTTCTTGGAGCATTTAACCTTAGAAAAATTGCAGCTGTCAATCCTTTCTCTGACCCTTGAAATACAAATCTTTTACAACCCAGAAATGTCTCTCTCAAGGACCTGAAAGTCATCCCTTTGAAATGTAATCACTAAGGACAGGGCCCTTGTCTACCAGTCTCTGTGGAAGGATGGGAACCTCAATTTGAGAAGCACCAATTAGCAAGTGGACAAAGACGGCTTGATCACACTGACCAACCTCTCCACCTAACATCTTCAATACTTTTCCTTTAGTACACCTTAGCATTTTAAAAGGGACCCAAATTTTCTTTCAGCAGAGTTGAGCTTAATTTATGCTGGAGTTTCTCTTCCCTACTGTATGAATGAACTGTGAAATCTTGCTGCCTTTAACAGGTGTCTAATTGTGTTTTTGTTGACAGTATCCCACTATGAAGATACAGAAATTAATGAATAAAAATAAACAGAACTCATGAATCTTAAGAGCCTAGCTCTAGAGGTACCATTAGCCTCAGAGGTTCCCTGACTTTTCAGATCCTAACTAAAGCCAGTTCAGTTTAGTCACTCAGTTGTGTCCGACTCTCTGTGACCCCACGACTGCAGGATGCCAGGCTTCCCTGTCCATCACCAACTCCCAGAGTTTACTCAAACTCATGTCCATTGAGTCGGTGATGCCATCCAACTATCTTATCCTCTGCCATCTCCTTCTCCTTCTAGCTTCATCTTTCCCCGCATCAGAGTCTTTTCCAATGAGTTGGTTCTTCGCATCAGGTGGCCAAAGTAATGGAGTTTCAGCTTTAGCATCAGTCCTTCCAATGAATATTCAGATCTGATTTCCTTTAGGATGGACTGGTTGAATCTCCTTGCTGTCCAAGAGCCTTCTCCAACACCAGAGTTCAAAAGCATCAATTCTTCGGCACTCAGCTTTCTTTATGGCCCAACTCTTAAATCCATACATGACTACTGGAAAAACCATAGCTTAGACGGACCTTTGTTGGTAATGTCTCTGCTTTTTATATATGTTGTCTAGGTTGGTCATAGCTTTCTTTCCAAGGAGTAAGCGTCTTTTAATTTCATGTCTGCAGTCAACATCTGCAGTGATTTTGGAGCCCAAGAAAATAGTCTCTCACTGTTTCCATTGTTTCCCCATCTATTTGCCNTTAATATCTTCTGCTTCTGTTAGGTCCATACCATTTCTGTCCTTTATCGAGTCTATCTTTGCATGAAATCTTCCCTTATTATCTCTAGTTTTCTGGAAGAGATTCCTAGTCTTTCCCATTCTGTTGTTTTTCACTATTTCATTCTCTTGTTTTACTCTGTTTCTTTGCATTGATCACTGAAGAAGGCTTTCTTATCTCCTCTTGCTATTCTTTGATACTCAGGATTCAGATACTTATATCTTTCCTTTTCTCCTTTGTTTTTTGCTTCTCCTTTTCACAGCTATTTGTAAGGCCTCCCCAGACAGCCATTTTGCTTTCTTGCATTTCTTACCCATGGGGATGGTAATGATCCCTGTCCCCTGTACAATATCACGAACCTCTGTCTATAGTTCATCTGGCACTCTATCTATGAGATCTAGTCCCTTACATCTATTTCTCACTTCCACTGTATAATCATAAGGGATTTAATTTAGGTCATACCTGAATGGTCTACTGATTCTCCTGACTTTCTTCAATTTAAGTCTGAATTTGGCAATAAGGATCACATGATCTGACCCACAGTTAGCTCCAGGTCTTGTTTTTGTTGACTGTATAGAGCTTCTCCATCTTTGGCTGCATAGAATATAATCAGTCTCATTTCAGTGTTGACCATCTGGTGATGTCCATGTGTAGAGTCTTGTCTCGTGTTGTTGGAAGAGCGTGTTTGCTATAACCAGTGCATTTCCTTGGCAANTCTTTCCCATTCTATTGTTTTCCTCTATTTCTTTGCACTGATCACTGAGGAAGGCTCTCTTATCTCTCCCTACTATTCTTTGGAACTCTGCATTCAAATGGGTATATCTTTCCTTTTTTCCTTTGCCTTTGGCTTCCCTTCTTTTCTCAGCTATTTGTAAGGCCTCCTCAGAAACCATTTTGCCTTCTTGCATTTCTTTTTCTTGGGGATGGTCTTGATCATTGCCTCTTGTACAATGTCACGAACCTCCGTCCATAGTTCTTCAGGCACTCTATCAGATCTAATCCCTTGAATCTGTTTGTCACTTCTGCTGTATAATCCTAAATGGTTTGATTTAGGTCATACCTGAATGGTCTAGTGGTTTTCCCTACTTTCTTCAATTTAAGTCTGAATCTGGCAATAAGGAGTTCATGATCTGAGCCACAGTCAGCTCCCAGTCTTGTTTTTGCTGACTGTACAGAGCTTCTCCATCTTCGGCTGCAAAGAATATAGTCAATCTAATTTCGGTATTGACCATCTGTGTAGAGTCTTCTGTTGCTGAATGAGGGTGTCTGCTATAATCAGTGCATTCTCTTGGCAAAACTGTTAGCCTTTGACCTGCTTTGTTTTGTACTCCAAGGCCAAATTTATCTGTTACTCCAGGTAGCTCTCGACTTCCTACTTTTGCATTCTTTTTTGGGTGTTAGTTAAGATATCTTTTTTGGGTGTTAGTTCTAGAAAGTCTTGTAGGTCTTCAACTTCAGCTTCAACTTCAACTTCAGCTTCTTCAGTGTTACTGGTTGGAGCATAGGCTTGGATTACTGTGATATTGAATGATTTGCCTTGGAAGCAAACAGAGATCATTCTGTTGTTTTTGAGACTGTATCCAAGTATGCATTTCAGACTCTTGTTGACTATGATGGCTATTCCATTTCTTCTAAGGGATTCTTGCTCACAGTAGTAGATGTAACTAACAGCCATCTGAGTTAAATTCACCCATTCCAGTCCATTTTAGNTTGAGACTGTATCCAAGTATGCATTTCAGACTCTTGTTGACTATGATGGCTATTCCATTTCTTCTAAGGGATTCTTGCTCACAGTAGTAGATGTAACTAACAGCCATCTGAGTTAAATTCACCCATTCCAGTCCATTTTAGTTCGCTAATTCCTAAAATGTCCATGTTCACTTCACTCTTGCCATCTCCTGTTTGACCACTTCCAATTTGCCTTGATTCATGGACCTAACATTCCAGGTTCCTATGCAATACTGCTCTTTACAGCATTGGACTTTACTTCCATCACCAGTCACAATCACAAGTGGGTGTTGTTTTTGCTTTGGCTCTATCTCTTCATTCCGTCTGAAGTTATTTCTCCACTGATCTCCCATAGCATATTGAGCACCTACTGACCTGGGGAGTTCATCTTTCAGTGTCCTATCTCTTTGCCTTTTCATGCTGGTCATGAGGTTCCCCAGGCAAGAATACTGAAGTGCTTTGCCATTCCGTTCTCCAGTGGATGACATTTGTCAGAATTCTCCGTCGTGACCCATCCACCTTGGGTGGGTGGCCCTACAGGGCATGCATGGCTCATAGTTTCATTGGGTTAGACAAGGCTGTGGTTCATGTGACCAGTTAGGTTAAGTTTCCTGTGATTTTCTTTCTGTCTGCCCTCTGATGGATAAGGACAAGAGGCTTATGGAAACTTCCTGATGGAAGAGATTGCCTGAGGGGGAAACTGGGTCCTTTTCTGATGGGCGGGGCCATGCTCAGTAAATTTAATCCAACTTTCCATTGATGGGCAGGGCTTCGTTCCCTCCCTGTTGTTAGACCTGAGGTGGAGGTGACGAAGATAATGGCGACCTCCTTCAAAAGGTCCCATGCAGCACTGTGGCACTCAGTGCCCCCGACCCCGCAGCAGGCCACCGTCAACCCACACCTCCACCAGAGACTCCTGGACACTCATGTACAAGTCTGGATTAGACTCTTGTGGGGTCACTGCTCCTTTCTCCTGGGTCCTGGTGCTCACAAGGTTCTGTTTGTGCCCTCCAAGAGTCCGTTTCCTCAGTCCTGTGTAAGTTCTGGTGGCTCTATGGTGGGGATGATGGTGACCTTCTCCAAGAGGGCTTATGCCATACCTAGGTCTGCTGCCTTTGTGGCAGGCCACTGCTGATCCATACCTTCCCAGGAGATACTCAATCACAGTTCTGGCTCAGTCTCTGTGGGGTCTATGTGTCCTGGTACACACAAAGTTTGTTTGAGCCCTCTGAGACTCTCTGGTGGCTAAGGACTTTGATTCTAAACACAATTTTGCCCCTCCTACCATCTTGCTGGGGCTTTGGCTTTGTCCTTGGGCATGGGGTATCTTTTTTTGGTGTGATCCAACATTCTCCAGTGATGGTTGTTCAGCAACTCGCTGCTGAAAATTAAAGCCAGTCACTCAAATAATGAGGCAAGCTTGTGAGGGGGATAATTTACATGTCTAAAAGGATAAAAGTAAATCATTCTTCCAGGGTTTCTGGTAATCCTTGTGTTTTGTGAAGGCTGTGGATCTGGCACATTTTAAGGAAAAAAGGCACCAGATTGTTTTAACTTCACAAAATGCCTACTACTCAGAGGGCTAAAGCCTTGTGTCTTCCCACTGCCGCTCTCAAACGTGACCATCTAAATCCTGAGGTCTTTCTTAAAGAAAGAAAAGAAGTAGAGGGAGCTGCTATTCCCCGCTCCCCCCAACTTTAATCTGTGGTTGAAACACAGATGACTGCCTCCACCTGTTACTTTTCAGCACTAATAGAGCCTTCTGCAATGATAGAAATGTTCTAAATCTGCACTATGCAATATGGTAGTTACTATCAAGCATTTCAAATGTGGCTAGTGTGACTGAGGGATTTTAAATTTTATTTAACTGTAATTTAAATTAAAAATGAAATACCCACTGTGGCTACCACACTGAACAGTTCTAGATCTTAGAGCTGTAGAACCTACTAGGACAACATGGCACTAACCTCATAATCTCTCGTGGGAGATGTTAGAAGTAGTATTAAATGATTTTTTGGAGCCGCTCTGGTTAAACTGGGAACTGCATAACTGACTGCCTGTCACACTACCATAGCTGGGCTCATTCTTATACAAATAGCTGGGCAAAAAATTAGCATACTGCTCTTTAGCTCCATAACTGGAATTCCCTGGTAGCTCAAAAGGTTAAAAGTCTGCCTGCAGTGCGGGAGACCTAGGTTTGATTCCTAGGTTGGGAGGATCCCCTGGAGAAGGGAATGACTACCCAGTCCAGTATTCTTACCTAGACAATTCCATAGATAAAGGAGACTGGTGGGCTATAGTCATTGGGGTCACAAAGAGTTGGACACGACTGAGCAACTTTCACCTCGCTAAATGGGGGGGGGGGCGGTCCTTGGACCATAAAAACTTGGGTGAGGGAGGCTGTAGAGTTAGTGGAGTGGCATGGTCAAGAAACCTCTATTTATCAGAGTATGAATCCAAAGTCTTCTAACTCCAGAAAGGCACACCAATTTCTGGAGTCAGACAGATATGGGCTGATTTTCAGCTAAAGGCTGTCATTTTCAGCTCTGTGATGCTGAACAAATTTGTAACCCTTTGAGGGCCTCAGTTCTCCTTTATAAATAGAATATTACCTTTTCAGAGTTATAGTGAAGATTAAATAAGTAATAAGTAAAAAACAAATGGAATGAGGGAGGTGAAGAGAAGGAGACTGCATATATATCTCTTACTTGGATCCTATTTCAACAAACTGTTAGGAAAAAAAAAAGATTTCTGTGTGTACACACATACAATAAATAACAAGAAAATTTAAATACTGGTTATTTTATGATGATAATAATAATATTTAGGTGTGATAATAGTAATGTGGTTATATTTTTTAAAGGAGTTCTGTTTGAGATACACACTAAAATATTGAAGGCTGAAATGATAACNAAATAACAAGAAAAGTTAAATACTGGTTATTTTATGATGATAATAATAATATTTAGGTGTGATAATAGTAATGTGGTTATATTTTTTAAAGGAGTTCTGTTTGAGATACACACTAAAATATTGAAGGCTGAAATGATAACTAGAATTTGCTTCAATATAATCCAGTTGTCGGGGGACCAGAGGGGACAAAGAGCCATGAATTTAGTAATTGCTGAAAAGGGGTGATGGGAAACATAATGGCTCAAACATCTCATGTTCAGAATATGTTTGAAATTTTCCATATTAAGTTTTTTGAAAAATACTCAGTACAAGAGTCAACACAATAGTGGCTGATCCTGTGTGGCTCCAGAGCCCAATCCTCTTTGCAAGACATCTTATTCCTCCTTACCATTGAGTTTTAAAACCTCTCACACTGCATGTTCTCAATTTGCTTCCCACACAATAAGTTTATTTGTTTTGGTTTTTCATTTCAAGGAAGGAGAAAGAACAGACTGTTTTGACATTTGGAATGATGATTTTTTACTTACTTCAGTATCAGCTACGGCACACTCATAAGCCCAGGGTATCTGCTCAGTCATTAACGATTGGATTAATTCAAAACACAAATGAAAAATAAAATCAGTCAAATTTTTACATCTTTTGGTTTATTATTTAAAGATAATGTAACTGTAGTTCTGTGGTTTAAAAAAATTTTTTCCCATACAGCCTGTACTGTACTTGCCCCAAAGTGTTTCTCTTTCCAGGTCTCAAAAGATTCAAAATGATCTGAGGCTTCCCTGGTGGCTCAGTGGTTAAGAATCCACCTGCCAACACAGGAGACAAGGGTTTGATCCCTGGTCCAGGAAGATCCCACATACTGCGGAGCACCTAAGTCCATGCACCACAACTATTAACCCTGTGGTCCAGGGCCTGGAACTGTAACTACTGAAGCCTTTGCACCCTAAAGCCCGTGCTCCACAAGTGAAACCACTGCAAAGAGAAGCCTGCACACTGCAACTAGAGAGCAGCTCCCACTAGTCGCAACCAGAGAAACACGCGTGCAGCAACGAAGACCCAGCACAGCCAAGAGTAAATAAATTTCAAAACAAGATTGGGCAGAGAGGATTCATACGTGGTAACTGACCAAAGAGAGAATTCATACTCAAATTACATACAAAATAAACTCATACTCAGAAGTATGCTTTCAGGAAAATGCCAAATCCAAGTATCTCCTATACAATTACTTATTTTTCTTTAAGTACATATCCTTCTGTACACTCAAGTGTACTTAAAAAGAAAACCTTATTTCACTACGATAAACAGAAACTAGTATTATTTGCTATAACTATATGGTAACTATAAAAATAAATATAATGAAAACAATGCTGCTATTAAATATGTTTTGAACTTAAAAACAGCGTACAATCTTAGATGTTTCATATTTCTTAATGTTTCTCTGTCCTCTGCTTCTTAAATATTCTGAAGACTCAAGATTCTAAATCACCAAGACAAAACCTGAAATACAGTAAGAACAAATAAAAGAGTAAATAAAATCAAGGTGGACTTGAACTGCTCTCAAAGGAGAGGGGAACATTAAGAAGCCAGGGTTTTCTCTAGGTAAAGATACAAAGGAACACATCATCAGGTTAAGGTAATAAAAGGAACACTCCATGGGTATGGAGGAGGGAAGGGATGAAGAAAATGTTACTAGTTCTCAAATGTTACTAGAACCCAAATTAACATGACCTAGACGGTATAAAAAAAGAAAAGAAGAGCCTGAAACTCTAGAGGTGCTTCCCCAGGCACCTGGCAATAGTAAATTCTTTTTGGAGAAAAACTCTCATCCTTGGCCACAAAAAATGTACACAGTTTCTCGAGATTAATGGACAGTAAAGAAAAAATAATCACAAGGAAGGAGGAACAAGATGCAAAAACTACAGTAGACAGCACATGATTTTAGATAATGACATTATCAGAGATTATAAAACAATTATGCTACGTTTAAATAAACGGTAGACTATATTTCAAGAAAAGCTTGAAAATATCTTCAGTAAACACAAAACTATAGTAGATTTGTAAAAGAACCAAACGTTTTCTAAAAATGAAGATATACTTGAAATTTTAAAAATCATTGTTCAGATATACCAAATAAAGCTAAAGTGAAACTTAGTGAGTGGGATTATAGGTATGAAGAAATTATCTGAACTGCAATATGGACAGACAAACAGATGGAAAATAAGAGGCTGAGTGAGAAGCACAAAGAAGAGGATAGATAGAAAATGTGAAGAGATAATGGCTAAAGTATTCTTCGAACAGACCCCAATCCATAGATTCAAAAACCCTAGTAACTCCCATGGTGAATAAATAAGAATTCTACACCTAAACACAATATGAGGGAACCTGCAAAACAACTAAAGGTAAAGAAAAGACTATAAAAATGCCTGAAAAGAAAAAAAAGTTTATATTTAAGACAGCAATAGTCATGTCTTAATCTGACTTCTCAAAAGCAACAATGGAAGACAGAAGCCAACAGATTGCTATTTTAAACACACTAAAAAATAACCTAGAATTCTACGCTCAGGGAAAGTACCTTTTAAAAATGAAAATGAAATAGGTAATTTCAAGAAACAAAAACAGAGCAGCAGACTTACATCAAAGTAAATTCTAAAGCAGTGGCTCTCAACCAGGAATGACTTTGCCCTTCAATGACATCTGATATCTGAGGACATGTGGGATGTCAGAATTGGGTGGAGGGCTTGGTACTGACATCCAGTGGGCAGAGACCACAGGTGCTGCTAAATATCCCACAATGCACAGTACCCCACAACAAAGAATTGTCCAGCCCAAAATGTCCATAGTCCTGAGGCTTTTCTAGAGCAAATACTTAAAAGTAATCTCAAGTGGAAGCTGTGACATGTAAGAAGGAATGAGGAGCAAAGAAAGTGATAAATATGTGGGAGAAAAATGATGAATACATAAAATAATTATGTTTTATGTGACTAAAAGAAAGTAAGAGAATAAATGGGAAATAAATATTCTAAAGTTACTGGACTATCTGAGAGGAAAAGTAATAATTACCTTTGGGCTTTACTAAGTAGGCATGCTGTAATTAAGAAAAATCACTAAAAAACTAGTAGTGAGTTTATGTATAATTCAAATTAATACAAGTGATGGCAGGATGGAATGAGAACAAATAACTCAAAATAAGACAAGAAAGGAGAGAAAAAGAAACATGGAACCTGTGGGTCAAAAAGTACAAAATAAGATAGTAGATCTAAATACGAATCAGTAATTATGTCAACTGTACATGGATCAAAGCTCTGTTAAAAGTCTGGGAGGGACTTTGCTGGTGGTCCAGTGGTAAAGAATCTGCCTGCTAAAGCAGGAGCTACAGCTTCAGGCCCCAGTCTGGGAAGATTCCACATTCCCATGTGCCACAACTTCTGAGCCTGCCAGCTGCGACTACTGAGCCCACAAGCCCTAGAGCCTGTGATGCACAAAAAGAGAAGCCACTGCAATGAGATGCCCACGCACCACAATGAAGACCCAGGGCAACCAAAAATAAATAAATTAATTAATTAAAGTCTAAGACTCTACAATGGAATACTATTCAGTCATAAAAAAAAGAATGGACTCTTGTCAGCTGGGACAACATGAATAGATCTTGAGGGCATTATGTTAAGTGAAATAAGTCAGACACAGAGAGACAAAAACCACATGACCTCACTTACCTGTGGAATAAAACCACCACCACCATCAAGCTCACAGAGAAAGACTGGTGTCTGCCAGAGGCAGGTGAGCAAAATGGGTAAACGGGCTCAAAAGATACAAACTTCCAGTTAAAAAACAGCTTAGTCACAGGAAGGCAATTTACAGCATGGTGACTATAGTTAATGATACTGTATTACCTATTTTAAAATTGTTGACAGAATAAAATTTAAAACTCCTCATCATAAGGAAAAGAATTTTTGAAACTGTACAGTAAGGGATGGTAATTGGACATTCTGTAGTGATCATTTCCCCATGCACACAGATATCAAATCCTTATATTGTAAACATGAAATACAGTGTTACATGTCAATTATACCTGAAACAGAACAAAAACCACAATGAGATACTGCAACATATTCACCAGAATGGTTACAACTTAAGGAAATAAAACCAATTGGGGGCACTTAAGTGTATCAACAGGGTTCTCATAAACTTCAGATGGTGTTGTCAACTGGTATAAGAAGTTTATAAACTGTATCTAATATAACTAAGTCAGGGGCGGCTGAGAGGAGCTACCCCATGCCCGAGGTCAGGGGCAGTGGCCGAGAGGAGCTACTCCATGTCCGAGGTCAGGGGCAGCAGCCAAGAGCGCCAGGCTGCAACAGCGCAAGAGCTACCCCATGCCCAAGGTCAGGGGTTGCAGCCCAGAGGAGCTACCCCATGCCCGAGGTCAGGGGTGGCGGCCGAGAGGAGCTACCCCACCTCCAAGGAGCGGCGGCTGCACAGGCACAGGAGGGCTGAGAGAAGCTACTCCATGTTCAAGGTCAGGAGGGGCGGCAGTGAGGAGATAACCCTCGTCCAAGGTAAGGAGCAGCGGCTGTGCTTTGATGGAGCAGCTATGAAGAGATACCCCACGTCCAAGGTAGGAGAAAACCAAGAAAGGCAGTAGGTGTTGCGAGAGGGCATCAGAGGGCAGACACACTGAAACCATCATCACAGAAAACTAGTCAAACTGATCACAGGGACCACAGCCTTGTCTAACTCAATGAAACTAAGCCATGCCCTGTGGGGCAACCCAAGACGGGCGGGTCATGGTGGAGAGGTCTGACAGAATGTGGTCCACTGGAGAAGGGAATGGCAAACCACTTCAGTATTCTTGCCTTGAGAACCCCATGAACAGTATGAAAAGGCAAAATGATAGGATACTGAAAGAGGAACTCCCCAGGTAGATAGGTGCCCAATCTGCTACTGGAGATCAGTGGAGAAATAACTCTAGAAAGAATGAAGGGATGGAGCCAAAGCAAAAACACCACCCAGTTGTGGATGTGACTGGTGACAGAAGCAAGTTCTGATACTGTAAAGAGCAATATTGCCTAGGAACCTGGAATGTCAGGTCCATGAATCAAGGCAAACTGGAGGTAGTCAAACAGGAGATGGCAAGGGTGAACGTCGACATTCTAGGAATCAGCGAACTAAAATGGACTGGAATGGGTGAATTTAACTCAGATGACCATTATATCTACTACTGCGGGCAGGGATCCCTTAGAAGAAACAAGAGTAGCCATTATGGTCAACAAGAGTCTGAAATGCAGTACTTGGATGCCATCTCAAAAACGACAGAATGAGGTCTGTTCGTTTCCAAGGCAAACCATTCAATATCATGGTAATCCAAGCCTATGCCCCAACCATTAACGCTGAAGAAGCTGAAGTTGAATGGTTCTATGAAGATCTACAAGACCTTTTAAAAGAACTAACATCCCCAAAAGATGTCCTTTTCATTATAGGGGACTGGAATGCAGAAGTAGGAAGTCAAGAAACACCTGGGATAAGAGGGAAATTTGGCCTTGGAATATGGAATGAAGAAGGGCAAGGGCTAATAGAGTTTTCCCAAGAGAACGCACTAGTCATAGCAAACACCCTCTTCCAACAACACAAGAGAAGGCTCTACATGTGGACATCACCAGATGGTCAACACCGAAATCAGATTGATTATATTCTTTGCAGCCAAAGATGGAGAAGCTGTCAATAAAAACAAGACTGGNTAAAGGCTAGGCACCGAAGAATTGATGCTTTTGAACTGTAGTGTTGGAGAAGGCTCTTGAGAGTCCGTTGGACTGCAAGGAGATTCAACCAGTCCATGCTAAAGGAGATCAGTCCTGGGTGTTCATTGGAAGAACTGATGCTAAAGCTGAAACTGCAATACTCTGGACACCTCATGTGAAGAGTTGACTCATTGGAAAAGACCCTCATGCTGGGATGGATTAGGGGCAGGAGTAGAAGGGGACGATAGAGGATGAGATGGCTGGATGGCATCACCGACTTGATGGACGTGAGTTTGAGTCAACTCCGGGAATTGGTGATGGACAGGGAGGCTTGGTGTATTGCGATTCATGGGTTTGCAAAGAGTCGGACACAACTGAGCAACTGAACTGAACTGAACTGAATTGAATATAACTAAATATCTGCATACCAACTCATGTGCAGCACAGACATGTACGAGTGTGTTCATTAAGCATAATTTACAATACCTAAAAATGGAGGGGGAATAAGTCTAGGAGAGTAGATCTTTTTTTTAAAAATCCAGTTATATAGCATTAACAAGAGATATACCTAAAACCTAACTTAAAGACACAGAAAGACTGAAAGTAGAGATGAAGGAAAAAAGATTGCCATTAAGATACTAAACTTAAATTAATATCAAATTAGACTTTAAGGTAAAAGGCATTTCTGGAAATAAAAGGGATAATTCCCCAGGAATATACAGTTTTAAAATCTATATTCATTTAGTAACAGCCTCACAGGACACTTTCAATCACAATACACAACTACAGTGGGAGATTAAATGCAATGCTCTCAAATCAAAGAACAGACAAAAAGTGATAAAGCCATACAAGGTTTAACAAAACAACCTAAGCTGACCTAATAAATATAGAATACCTTCTTTTCAAAAGCACACTAAACATTTTTAAAAGCTTACCATGGATTATGTGATAGCCAAGTTTACTGCAAATTAGTTTCTGAATTATTAATTTTGTGACCAAAATCGCATTCTATTACTTCATTAGAAGATATATCAAGAAACCACAGAATTGCTTCCCAAGAGAAAAACAGGTAATTCCTTGGTGGTCTAATGATTAGGATTCAGCACTTTCACTGCCAAGTCCTGGGTTCAATCCCTGATCGGGGAACTAAGATCTCACAAGCCAAAATACATAGCTACCAAAAAAAACCAGTACTCCAAATTATATCATTACTTAGCAAAATGCACACAACATGAAAGTTTTGAAATACAAACTCAGTTTTGTTTTGGTTTTTTGGTCTGTACTACACAGTCAATAAAAACAAGACTTTTTTTTTTTAATGAATTCAACACAGTTGGAGTCTTAATAACCTTAAGGACAGAAACTTGCTGGTCATGGTTCCTCTGAATAGCTGTGTATGATATAATGTACTGAGTTGTCCTCTAAGGTGTAACTGTTGTTCTTAGTCCTCTTACTACAAAAACCTCTTTTCATCAACAGAAAATGCTATGGTGTGTAGTCATTATTTCCTTTGAAAAAGCTCACATGTACTCAAGACCTCTTGGGTTTCCAACACTTGGACATCTTCAGTGACCTCATCAAGTCTATCTTAACACATTACAATAACTATTTTGCTACTACTGTACTTCAGATATACATCAGAACATTTTGTTCTGATAGAATGTTCTATTCTGGGGAACATTAATTTCTTACCATAAACTGTTAAGTGAGACTTCTCATGTTAAAGTCCCTCCATATATACTGATTAACTTAAATTATAAACCTTTAGTCTATTAGTTCAGTCTTATTACTTTATATACTTTTGGACTGTAATCCAACAGTTCTATAGGCCAAGTCCAGAGTATTAACACTATTGACAGTTGTTATGATAAAATGATGTATCTAAATTACCCTAAAATGTCTACTATAGGTAAAATTTTATTTTAGCATATTTGTAACTTATATCTACTCTCACATCCCACTGAAGAAATTAGCTGTTCTTTATACATTTTCTAATACTTTCTGAAGCTAAGAGTCATCCCCTTATAACAAAATCTTATTTTACACTGTGCAAAATAAATGGGTAGATGATGAGAAAATCTGAGCTGTTCATAACTCTTAACCTGCTTTCAAAATGAAAGAATACAAATGAACCAGTTTATTATACACATATAAAAACTTAAAAAAAAATTAGACTTAAGTGCAAGATATGAAACCATAAAACTTCTACAGGGAAAGAGACAGTAGAAGTTGGACACTGGTCTTAGTAATATTTTTCTGGATCTGTTTCCTCAGACAAGGGCAAAAAAAAGCAAAAATAAACAAATGGTACTACATCAAGCTTAAATACTTTTAGCACAGTGAAAGATCTCAACAACAAAAAAAGGCAACCTATTAAATGGGAGGAAATATTTGCAAATGATATATCCAATAATAGGTTAATATCCAAAATACAAAAAGAACTCAAACAACACAAAACCAAAACACCCCAAACAATCCAAATGCTGAAATAGGCATAAGACCAGAATAGACATTTTTCTAAAAAAGACATACACATGACCAACAGACACATGAAAAGATGCTCAATGTCACTTATCTCTAGGGAAATGCAAACCAAAACCACAATGAGATATCAGCTCACATCTGTCAGAATGGCTATCATCAAAAAGACAACAAATAACAATAAATGAATGCTGGCAAGGATGTGAGGAAAAGGGAAATCTTCATGCACTCTTGAGAATGTAAACTGGTCCAAACACAATGGAAAGCAGTACCGTGATTCCTCAGAAAATTAAAAATAGAACTACCATAGGCCTCAGCAATTCCACTTCTGGGTATTTACCAAACAAACCTAAACACTAGTTCAAAAAGATTTATGTGTGCTTCCCTGGTGGCCCAGTGGTTAAGAATCACCTGCCACTGCAGGGGACACAGCTTCGATCATTGGTGGGGAGGATTCCACAGGCTGCAGGGCAACTAAGCCCATGTCCACAACCAGTGAAGCCCAAGCACTCTAGAGCCCATGCTCCACAACAAGAAAAGCCACTGCAGTGAGAAGCTCATGTACCGCAATGAAGGGCAGCCCCCACTCACCACAGCTAGAGTAAACCAGAGCATAGCAACAAAGGCCCAGCACAGTCCAAAAGGAAATGAAAAGATATATGCACCTCTACGTTGATGGCAGCATTATTTACAATAGCCAAGACATGGAAGCAACCTAAGTGTCCGTCAATAAATGAATGGATAAAGATGATGAACAATGAACTATTACTCAGCCATAAAAAAAGAAGGAAATCTTGTGATCTGTAAAAACATGGAAAAGACCCTGATGGTGGGAAAGATTGAAGGCAGGAAAAGGGGATGACAGAAGATGAGATGGTTGCACGGCATCACTGACTTGATGGACATGAGTTTGAGTAAGCTCCGGGAGTTGGTGATGGACAGGGAAGCCTGAAGTGCTGCAGTCCATGGGGTCACAAAGAGTCAGACACGACTGAGCGACTGAACTGAACTGGATGTATCTAGAGGGTATTATACTATGTGAAATAAGTGGGAAAGAGAAAAACAAACCCTATATAGTTTTACTTATATAAGGAATCTACCTTTTTTAAATGAACAAACAAAAGATATAGACTCACATATACATACTGTGTACATATACACACACACATTCTGTGTACATATACACAGAACAAACAGATTTTTCCAGAAAGGAAGGGAATGAAGGTTGGGCGAAATAAGTAAAGGAGATCAAGCAGTACAAACTTCCAGTTGTAAAATCATCTGATCACACTATCTGATAGAGAAGAAGCATCTGAAGCATCTGACAGATTTAATATCATTTCATGGGAAAAAAAATCTCAGAAAACTTAGAAGGGAACCTCCTCAAACTCACAAACAGGATCTATAAAAACTTACGCAGCTAATGTCAGATTTAATGATAAAAAATGAATGCTTTCCCTTTGAAACTGGGAAAAGAAAGGATGTCCGTTCAAGAAAATTCTGGAAGCTCTAGCCATTACAATAACACAAGAAAAAGAAACAAAATGCATACAGATTGGAAAATAAGAAATGAAACCAACTCTGTTTGCAGCTGACACTACTAAACATACAAAATCCTAAGGAATATTAAAAACAAATGAAAACACTAAAATCATCCCTCCTAGAGTAAGTGTGTTCAGCAATGTTGCAAGGCTCAAGATCAGTAACCAAAATCAACTGCACGTCTATATCCTTACAATAACTGAAATCTAAAATTAATACACTATCACCTACAATAGCTCTAGAGAAAACATGCAATATTATTTACAACTGCTCCAAGGAAAGTAAAATACTTAGCTATAAGACTAACAAAACAGATATGGGAAAAGGATGTCAGTTCTCCCCAGCTGATCTACATGTTCACAGACACAGACAAGCTTCTTCTAAAATTTGTAAGGAAAAGGACCTAAAATAGCCAAAACAATTTTGAAAAAGAATAAAATGGGAGGAATCATCTTCCCAGTGTTAAGGCTTCCAACACATGGTACATAAGACAGTGAGGCACTGACAGACAGACAGCCATACAGATCAACGGAATGCAACAGCGAACTCAGAAGCAGACAAATATCCCAAAATGATTTTGGATAAAAGGGCAAAAGCAATTCAATGGAGGAGGGTACTCTTTTTTTTTTTTTTTTTTTACAAACAGTGCTATAGCAACTGTACATATGTAGGCAAGCAGAAAAAATCCTCAAATCTATACAAAAATTATCTTAAAATGAATCATGGACTTAAATGTGAAATATAATACTATAAAACTTTAGGAAAAAATGGGGGAAAAGTCCTTGAAATTTAGGACTAAGCAGAGTTCTTAGATAAAGTCAGCACAGTCCATAAAAGGAAACATTTATAAACTGGACCTAACCAAAATTTAAAACTTTCAGCTCTGTGAAAGACCCTATTAAGCACATAAAAAGGAAAGTTATCTTTCTAGTCTCCATACCATCCATACTGCTGCTACTGCTGCTGTCACTTCACACCTAAATAAACTTAGATTTCTAACTCTATAGAAGAATCTTTCTTTCTTGAAAAGTAAAATCCAGATGATCGAGAACACCCAAGACATTAGACAGAACCTCCAGGTAAGAAAGGATTACCAAAAACACTTGATGTGCACGTGTAAACACACACTCTTAGCTTATCCCCCCTTGGGTCAAGTTCTCGTGTCAAAAATATGAACGGAATGAAAATCAATCAGTTTTAAAAGTGTTCTGGAGTCAAGCTTATTTGGAATTTCTTAAATTAGCCTCATTTATCCTCACCCATTGCCTGGAGCCAACAAACAACTGTGGTGATTATAAAGTCTGCAGTTGTAACAGACACCATGATACAACAGCCAGATCCCCTTTCTCTGGTGAAAGACTTCCTCCCCAGCTACTGGAGGACAGCTGCTGACAGTGGTCAGCCCTCTTTGGAAATACTCTGGCTGATTAGTCACCTTGCCTGAGTTCACACATACCCCTTCTCAGATCAATCAAGACACAATACCTGGTGCATGCGGGAATAAAAAGCTTGGCTGGTTCCTTATCCCAATTCTGAAGAGCAAACTAAGCTTCAAAGATCCCCACTGAGGTCTTCAGTGAGACTGAATCAAAGTTCAACTTTTCCCTCTGCCTAATCCTGCTTCCTTCTACTTCTTTCTTTCCCTTCCACAGGTGGTAATCCCAAAGGTCTTCCTAATAAACTTCCTGCCTGCTAACGTCCATTGTACTGTCTGATACCCAGGAAACCCAAGCTGTGTAGGAAGTCAAACTGCTGGAATTCAAATTATATCTCTAACCTTAATAGTTGTAAGAACCTCTAAAATGGGGATTAAAAAAGCACAAGAGGTTTGAAGGTGTTAAAACATGTTTAGAATACACTAGGCACACAGTAGATACTCCATACACGTTAGCTGTTGCTACTGTCATTGTTTCCCCATTCACACATGGTTGAAGTACACAAGTTTCTCTACAGTATGAGAATTCTCTACAGCATGAGAATTACTGAAATCTATGAGCTGAAAAAGACCTTAGAAATCACCACATATGATGCCTTAATTTCCAGGTGCTGAACATCACGTCTAAATAAGTTGACTCAAACTAATGTTCCAGAGTCACTAAAGGACAAAACCAGGATTCAAACCAGGTCTTAAAACAAGGCTGCTTCTCAATCTATGCATATTTTGTAATTAAATGAAACGCATCAAGTACTGAGCCCTTCCCCTTCACCTTTTTGCCATAAATGAACCCCTGCTCTCCTCTGGAGAACACCACCTCTCTCCTCATCAGTTCAGTTCAGTTGCTGAGTCGTATCCGACTCTTTGCGACTCCATGGACTCCAGGACACAGGCCTCCCTGTCCATCACCAACTCCCAGAGCTTACTCATACTCAGGCCCATTGAGGCAGTGATGCCATCCAGCCATCTCATCCTCTGTCGGCCCCTTCTCCTCCTGCCTTCAATCGTTCCCAGCATTAGGGTCTTTTCCAATGAGTCAGTTCATCACATCAGGTGGCCAAAGTACTGGAGTTTTACTTTCAGCATCAGTCCTTCCAATGAATATTCAGGGCTGATCTCCTTTAGTAAGGATTGGTTGGATCTCCTTGCTGTCCAAGGGACTCTCAAGAGTCTTTTCCAACACCACAATTCAAAAGCATCAATTCTTTGACACTCAACTTTCTTTATAGTCCAACTCTTAAATCCATACACAACTACTGGAAAAACCATAGCTTTGACTAGACAGTCCTTTGTTGATAATGTTCCTGCTTTTTAATATGCTGTCTAGGTTGCGCATAACTTTTCTTTGAAGGAGCAAGTATCTTTTAATTTCATGGCTGCAGTCATCATCTGCAGTGAGCCCCCCAAAATAAAGTCTCTCACTGTTTCCATCGTTTCCCCACCTATTTGCCATGAAGTGATGGGACCAGATGCCATGATCTTAGTTTTCTGAATGTTGAGCTTTAAGTCAACTTTTTCACTCTCCTCTTCCACTTTCATCAAGAGGCTCTTTAATTCTTCTTCGCTTTCTGCCTTCATTAACTCTACTACGTGGAATCTAGACAATCCTTGGACTCCACAGAAAACTATAATCCACTGCATCTACTATCTTTTCCCTGCTTTCAACCCCATCAAGTCCCCACTTCTTCCTTAAATTTCAAGGTCTAGCATTATTATCACCGTGTCACATACACCTATGTCCTTGTCTTTTTTTGCTTTGCTGTAGTCTCTGCACTAAACAGCAACCTGCTAACTCACATACTCTATGCCTGTAACTGGTATACAAGTATCTGAATCCAACTGGAGAAAAAAACAAGCTGAACTTAATGGTCTCACTTTAAGTTCATGATCACTAACCTCAAGTGGACTGTTAATGCTTTCCAACAATCCTATTGCATATCCCTAGTCTACCTATGTTCTCAAAATGTTCCCAATCTACCTACCTAAAAGCACTGGACCACCAAGGAATTCCCACAATGAAGTATTTTTTAATTAAAGTATGTTCACTATTTAAACAGAATGCTAAGGCACATTTTAACAGACTACAAAACACTATAAATATAACTTTTAAATGTACTGGGATACCAAAAACTTTGTGTGACTTGGGCTTTATTGCAATATCAGCTTTACTGTTGCAGTCTGGAACACAGTATTCATTAACACCAAACTTACAGTCAACAGCACTACAAATCATACCTGAATGACATTTATCTAACACATTTATTTTCTATACAAGGTACATCATAACCTTCTTGCACTTAACACTTAAGGTCTAGGCTTAGAACCCATTTTAAACAGCAAAATCACTAACAAAAAGCACAGTAATGTGAAAAGTACGGCAATAACTAGAATACAAAGAGAATAGTTTATAGTATGAGAGCTAACATAAGACAAAATACTGCCATTATTTGGCCTCAACTGAGAAAGTGACTCATATTTTTCACTACAATACACATGTCCACTAATGACCATAAAAAGTACATACTGATTTGGGGGTTACAAACAAATTTTACTAAGTAGGTAAATTTGCAAATACAGAATCCTTGAAAAGTGAAAATCAACTACATTAATAGTTATTGTTACTCCTCATCTGACCTATCAGCAGCAATTTACATAGCTAACTGTCACCTCATTCTTAAATTCCAAAATCCTAATCTCTTTCTCTTTTTTTTTAACCACTTCAGCCATCCCTTTTCAATCTCCCCAAACCCCAAATGTTGGGAGTCCCAGAATCAAATCCATTGACTTCATCTCTGACTACACTCAACCCCAGTAATCTCGAGATATTGTGGCACAAATCTCAGGGGCTCCGTTTTCCTTTTTCCTTTTTCTCTTTGTTTTCCTCTTTGGATAATTTCTGTTGGTCTATCTTCAAGTTCACAGATTTTTTCCTCAGTTGTGTCAGGTGTATGAATAAACCCTAAAACATACTTCATCTATGTCTCAATTCTTATTTCTAGCATTTCCATTTGACTCTTGCGTAGTTTCTGTTCCTTTGCTGAAATTTACCTCTTGTTCATACATGTTCTCCACCTTTTCTACTAGAACCTCTAATATATTATTGTTATTTCAAATGAACTATCTGATATTTCTAACAACTCAGTCACCCTGAGTCTACTTCTGACAGTGGGTGTGTTGTTTTTTTTTTTGCTTTTTTGTATGTGCTTCATGTGTAAGGACATCATGTGCAAGGAGAGTAGAGACTGAGGAAACAGCATTTATGCCTAAAAATAGGCACACTACTTCTTTTTAGTAGGCTTTTAGTGGAGGCAATGGGGGCGGGGATGAGTCAATCCATTCAGGAGTTGAAACCCACATTCAGGAGCTTGGGTTCTGTTATGATTACCTTAAGTACACTTCCTGTCCGATTCTTTGAGACCCTCTGGACTGTACCCCACCAGGCTCCTCTGTCCACAGGATTTTCCACACAAGAATACTGGAGTGGGTTGCCATTCCCTTCTCCAAAGAATCTTCCAGGTCCAGGGATCAAACCGGTATCTCTTGTGGCTCCTGCACCGCAGGCGGATTCTTTACCTCTGAGACACTGGCTTCCCTTTAAGTGCCTTTGAAGTGAAGTTGCTCAGTCGTGTCCAACTCTGCGACCCCGTGGGCTGTAGCCTACCGGACTCCTCTGTCCATGGAATTATCCAGGCAAGAATACTGGAGGGGGTTGCCATTTCCTTCTCCAGAGGATCTTCCCAACCCAGGGACTGAACCCAGGTCTCCCGCACTGAAGACAGATGCTTTACCATCTGACCCACCAGGGAAGTCCCTACCAGTTCCAAATTCCTTTGCTGTGACCTTCTGCTTAGGGTCGGGTCTGGTTTGCCAGAGGGGTTTTCTCAATGTTCTTGCTCCACCCTCAGCCTTAGGCTTTCTCTATACACCTGACTCAGTGTCTCTCTAAACTCTTAGCACTCCCCAAGGGCAGGGGATAGACTGCTATTGCTTTACACGCTTGGAGGAATGGAGGCAGATGGGGAAGTTCTCTGTTATCCTGGCCTAGTCTCAACTGACCTGTTCAAAATTGGAAAAGGAGTACGTGAAGGTTGTATACTTGTCACTCTGCTTATTTAACTTATATGCAGAATACATCATTCGAAATGCCAGGCTGGATATAGCACAAGCTGGAATCAAGATTGCCAGGAGAAATATCAAAAACCTCAGATATGCAGATGATACCACTCTAATGGCAGAAAGCGAAGAGGAACTAAAGAGCCTCTTGATGAAAGTGAGAGAGTGAAAAAGCTGGCTTAAAACTCAACATTCAAGAAACTAAGATCATGCCATCCAGTCCCATCACTGCACAGCAAATAGATGTTGGGGAAAGTGGAAACAGTGACAAATTTTATTTTCTTGGGCTCCAAAACTCACTGTGGACTGTGACTGCAGCCATGAAATTAAGACATTTGCTCCTTGGAAGAAAAGCTATGACAAACCTAGACAGCGTATTAAAAGCCAGACATCACAATGCAGACAAAGGTCCATATAGTCAAACCTGTGGTTTTTCCGGTAGTCTCGTATAGATATGAAAGCTGGCCTAGAAAGAAGGCTGAGCATCAAAGAAATTGATGCTTTTGAATTGTGATGCTAGAGAAGATCTTGAGAGTCCCCTGGACAGCAATGAGATCAAACTAAAGGAGTCAATCCTAAAGGAAATTCTGAATATTCACTGGAAGGACTGATGCTGAAGCTCCAATCCTTTGGCCACTTGATGCCAAGAGCCAACTTATTGGAAAAGACCCTGATGCTGGGAAAGATTGAGGGCAGGAGGAGAAGGGATCGACAGAGAATGAGATGGTTGGATGGTATCACCGACGTGATGGACGTGAACTTGAGTAAGCTCCAGGAGATAGTGAAGGACAGGGATGTCTGGTTCTGGTGTGCTGCAGTCCATGGGGTTGCAGAGTCAGACATGACCTAGTGACTACAAGTCTTAGTCTCAGGAAGTGAGGCTTTCTCCCAGTAGTAGGCAAACTAATGTCTGAACCTGGCAAGTTTTCTGCCCTTCCCTGAGGGTTTATGGATTTTCTTTTTCTTTTCACTTCTCCCACCCATAATGGAAAAACTGGGTTTATTCCCTTCCCCAAGTTGCTCAAAGCCTTTTTCCACAAGGATGAAGGGTCCAGGCAGGCCTGTACCACCTAGAGAGGCATTCTCTATATCCCTTGCTTCCTAATCTTTCTCATAAACAACTCTTGGAGGTCCTTGGAGAAAAGCCTAAAATTGGGTGTTATCTTGTTTTGCGGCTCCCAAGGGGTCATTTCATGCTAGTCTACATTTGTACTTTGGCAATTTGTTAGAAATTTAGCTAAATTCTCTGTTCCCCCATAGGAAAGCCCTACTTTCTTCCTGTGGTCTGCTACAGGTGAGCCATGCCCACATCCCACTTCTAATGCACGGAGGGAAGTTATGATTTTTTATATATTATAGCTTATTCTTGTTTCACAGTGGGAGCAATATGCTTCCCAGCTTTCTACATTCTAAAAGGAAGCCAGAAATCACTCCATGAGTTCAAATATTACCTATATGTCTAGAATTTCTAAACTTATATTTCTAGTCTGGACCTCTCTTCTGGACTCCAGACCATATATATCCAACTACCCACTAGACAAGTCTACTTGTATAATTTGCCAGACAGATTCTAGGGTGGCTCCCATGGTTTCCACATGCTGGTGTATATGCCTTTGTGTGAGTGTTAGAGAGATCTGCAGCTTGCTTCGAGCCAACAGAATAAGGCAAAGATGGTGGAATGTCTTTCCTGTGATTATGTCACATTTTATGGGAAAGGAATAGGGTGTCACCCCTGATTATGTTATATAAGGCCCTCTCTTGCCAGCTAACTCATTCGAATTCTCTTGCTGAACTTAAAGAAGCAAGCTGCAATGCTATGAGCTGCAAATTGTAGGTGACCTCTAAGAGCTGAAGGTGGACCACAGTCAAAAAAGAAGTTCTCAGTCCTACAGCTGCAAAAATATGGATCCTGCCAACAAACTGAGTGAGCTTAGAAGTGAATTCTCTGTCCTAATCTCCAGATAAAAAGGCAGCCCTAGCCAACATCTTGATGCAGCTTGTGCAACTCTGAGAGAACCCAGCTAAGAAGTGCCTGACCCTACAGAAATTATGAGATAATCAATACATATTGTTTTAAGCCTCTATATTTGTAGTGATTTGTTTTGCAACATAGAAAACTAATACAGATAGTACCATAAACTTAACATGACCAAAAGCCAAATTCTTGCAACATCTCCCCAAAAAGAAAGAAAAAAGTTCCAGTGTTGTCCATCTCAATAAATGGCAACTCCATTATTACAGTTATTCAAGTCAAAAACTGGAGAGTCAATCTTAACTCCTTTTTTCTCTAAACCCACATCTAGTCCCAAAGCAAACACTGTTGGCTTCACAACCAAACTGCACCCCGAGTCTAACTAGCTCACCACCGCCACTGCTTCCACCTTAGTCTGAGCCACAGCTGTCTTTCATGCATGTTCAGTGTCTTTAACAGCCTCCTAACTGGTTTTCCTACTTCCACTCCACAAAGCAGACAGAATGGTCCTATTGAAATATCAGTCAGATTACGTTTTACTAGCACCACTCCAATGCTTCCTCATCTTACCGAGATTAAACGGCAGAACTCTTACAGTGGTATACAAGGCCTACACTATCAGCATCTCCCCTTCCAGCCCAGCCTCTCAGCCTCTCCTGTCACCGGCCTCTCCCACCACAGTGGCCGCCCTGCTATCCCGTAACCATGCTACATGCAGTTCAGTTTCCGAGTTTACAGTTGTTGGTCCATATAATTAAAGAGACATGTCCACAGACAGGACTTCTCTGACCAGCTTATATCAGACGGAAAGTCCCCATCCCCATTAACAATCCCCTATCCCTCCTATCCTGCTCTATCAGCCACACAGCACATATTACCAACTAATATTTTTTATTCTCTCCAATACTAGAATATATGTTCCATGAGAACGGAAACTTTTGTTCACTGCTATATCCCCACCTTATACTGAATTACTGAATAATTACTGTATTAGATACTTTTTCCTTACAGAATTTAGAGTTTAATAAAGCAGTCAAGCAACATGGATTTGGATACAAAGTCAGTGACACTTTAAAAAAATCACTATAAAACTATTCATGATCTACAAGTGTACTTATTTTCTGTAAATGCACTTCTAAAGAAACTTGGAAAACATTCACATCTAACCAAAATTACTGAAATATGTAAGTAACTGAACTGAATTAAAACATTTGTGACAGGCTCTACTAACAGAAAGGTAACTGAAAGACTCTATCACTGTTTTTCCAGCCCTACATGGAGACAATACTATTATTCTTCACAGATATAGCCAAATAATAGAGAAGAATAAATCAAGCTTGAAGGAGTAATCCTTTAGAGATGCTTAGTTTTCCCACTTTTTCATCTCTTTTTATTACTCTGAAAAATTATTGGGGAACTTTCATTTATGTCAGCTTTTAATCTAACACTTACATTTAAGATTTAAATGAAATTTTAAAAATATTTGATAGCTCATTTTAAAATAACAATCATAAATCCACTACATATTAACGTAATATTTTAATTAATAAAACTAAATATTTTCCCCCAAGGTTAGTGAGAGGAATGACATTGTTTTACATTTCTGCATATCTCCTTAATGTTTGAGTTAATAGAAAATGGCTGAATTCTCTTTATCTGCTACTACATTAAATATATGCCACATGTTGTTTTGGTGGAGGTATATGAAGGAAGATGCATGGATCAAACAATTTGAAACTTTAAAAATACAGTGGAAAATACAGTGGATAAAAATGCAGAGGACACAGGTTCAATCCCTGGTCCGGGAAGATCCCATATGCCGTGGGGCAACTAAGCCTGTGCACCACAATTACTGAAGCCAGAGCTTCAGAGCCCACCAGCTGCAACTACTGAGCCCAAGACCTGTAACAACTGAAGCCTGCATGCCCTAGAGCCTGTGCTCTGCAACAAGGGAAACCACTGCAATGAGAAGCTCATGTACCACAACCTAAGTAGTCCCTAAATTTCCACAACTAGAGAAAAGCCCATGCAGCAACGAAGACCCAATGCAATCAAAAATAAATAAACTAATTTAAAAAATATCATTAATTCTTGGGACTTCTCTGGCGGATCAGTGGTTAAAACTCTGTGCTTCCATTGCACGGGGCACTGGTTCAACCTATGATCAGGGAACTAAGGCTCCTGCCTACCATGTAGCCAAAAAAAATGGCTTTTTTAAACTTAAAAACTAAAAAAAAAAAATCAGTTCTGCAATGTACATGTCTGTCAATTTAAATTATCAAATGAATATACCTGTTTTCCAGTTAAGCAAAAATATTTTCTATATATCCACAATACATATACTGAACTGAAGATGGTTTGAGTCCTGAAACTATTATTCACTATTTCAAGTTAGCCTAAAGAACCAAATAATTTTTCACTTGTCTTATGTAGCAACAAAATTAGTCTGAAGAAAAAAAAAAAAACTAATCATGTACCACAGAAAATGAAATCTATCAATATCTCAAGTTCTGAGAAGTATATACATATTAAAACAATGCTAAGCATATTTTGTAGAAAAGATAATAAAACTGAATCATCTTGACAACATACGTAAACTTTCCTCCCTTCCATATATTTCAACATTTTAGTTTTTCTCTATTGCTTATTTTTTTGAATGTTAGTAATTATTGACTTCAAACAACGGATTCATCTGCAATAACAAACACTGCTAACTGGCTCAATATTTAGCTGGTTCCTGCCTTACCTGTTGAGCAATATGAGAAATATGAGCTGCCTGAACTGTTGAACCAGACTGAGGTGCTGTCTCTGAAGTGTTACTCTTGTGGGAATTTTCCATAATCAACTGTAAGAAGAAGAAAAAAAATCAGTTAAAAGATGCTTTCTAACTTTATTTTCAAGAGATCTTATGACATTTCTCTTAACATGCATACTTTTTCAGGAGAACAAAATAGAGCTTTTCTATACTAAAGGCTTAGTTCAGTTTATCCAGACTCATGTTCCTATACCTCTGCTATTGGGTGTATAGTGACCTAATGATAAAAACTTTTAAAATGGCAAATAAAAAGTGCTATAGAATATAAACTTGGTTGCCTCCATGGAAGAGAATTGGTAGCTATGGTATAGAAAGAGAATAGAGATTTTCCTTGCATATTTTTTTTTGAGTTTTGATCCATACAATCATGTTTAAATTTAACAAATAGTATACAAACATAAATTATTATAACTACGTTTTCAAATGCTACCCCATTCAAGAAGTATGACAGGACTACCCTGGAGGTCCCGTGATTAAGAATCCACCTGCCAACGCAGTGGACACGGTCTAGGAAGATTCCACAGGCCATGGAGCAGCTAAGCCCGTGTGTCACAACTACTGAGCCCGGGCTCTGCTCTGCAACAAGAAGCCACTGCAAGAAGCCTGTGCGCCACAACGAGAGTAGCACAGCCCATCCTCCCCACACACACCTGTCAGCAACAGAGAAAGCCTACATGCAATAACAAGACTCAGTACAGCCAAAAATAAATATTAAATTCTTTTTAAAAAAATGATATGCAGGGACACAAGCATTCTTTTCTGCAGTCTAGGGAACAGTTTCTAATTGGATACATAGTTTAATATAGAGAACTTATTGAGCAAAGGTTGAACAGAATGAATGAATGAAATCATACCTAAGGACTTTCTAAAGATCTAGATGACCTAATCAACTGCAGGGCATGTAGGCTGGATAAGAATGAGAATAAGAGGGTTATGAGAGATGGAATATGTCAAGCAGAACTACTTAGAGACTGGTAGAAGTTTTAGGCAGAATTTAAGGTTTTTATAATTATGTGGAAAGACATAAAAAGAGAAAAGGCTGGCTAGCAAAAAATGAAAAGATAATTAAGTATCAGAGAAATGCAAATCAAAACTACAATAATACACCACCTCATATCCATTATGATGGCTAATATTAATTAAAAAACAGAAAATAAGGGTTAGCAGGGATGTGGGAAAACTGAACATTTGTGCACTATAGTTGGGAATGCAGACTGGTGCAATCACTAGGAAGAACAACATGGTAGTAACTCAAAAAATTAAAGATAGAATTACTATATGATCTAGCAATCCTGTATTTATGCCTCTATCCAAAGAATTGAAAGCAGGGTCTTACAGAGATATTTGTACAGCCCTGTACATGGCAGAACACAGCCCTGTATACAGTAGCCTAAAGGCCGAAGCAACTAAAATGTTCATCAATGGATGAGTGAATAAAGAAAATGTGATATACGTATACAATGGTATATTACTCAGCTTTAAAAATGAAGGAAATTGTGATCCATGCTACAATATAAATGAACTTTGAGGACATAATGCTAAGTGAAATAAAACAGTTCCCAAAAGACAAATATTGAATGCTTTCACATATTTAAGTTACTTAGGAATAATCAAACCCATAGAAACAGAGAATGGTGGTTATCAGGGACAGGGGGGAGATGTGGAGAGGAGTTGTTTAATGGTACGAAAAAGCTCTGTAGATTGGCTGCACAACAATGTAATGTACTTAACACTACTGAATTGTATACTTGAAAATGCTTATGATGATAAATCTTATGTGTATTTTCCCATAATTCAAAGAATTTTTAAAGAAAGAGAATTCCCTGATGGTCCAATGTTTAGGATTTGGCACTTTCAATGCTGGGGCCCAGGTTCAATCCCTGGTCAGGGAACTAAGATCCCACAAGTCATGCAGCCTAATTAACTGATTAAAAAATCAAACATAACAAAATCATTTCCACTGTATATATTACAAAAAGCAGAATTACTTGCTTAAGAAGTATGAATATTTAAAGCTTTCTGAAAGAACTTTAGTCCATCAGAAGCACATGAGAAAGCAACAGGAATTTTAAAAAGCCATTACTAACGCAATAGATGGAAAATGGTATGCTGTCATACATTTTAAAAATTCTCCATTAACTGCGAGAGCTGTTTATATTACTTGTCCATTCATCAGATCTTAGTGTTGTCCCTATGTCCCTATATTATTTCTTCATATAAATTTTATTTCTATCATGTTAATACAAATACTCTTCCAATATGACTTAATTATGATTATTTTTAAAATTTGACAAGTTCATCTGGTGCTTCCCTGTTGTTTCTTGAACTGTTTTTGAAGCTACATATGGACTCTTCTTTAGGATTTTTAATCTACACTAAGAGAAGTGGTAATCCCACAGATTAAACATACAGATAGCATCAAAGATGGAATTTTATACTTTCTACGTATTATTGCTACTGAAAATGCCTTTTTAAACACTCCATTTCAGAAGACACAAGAATACAGAGCAAAAACAAAAAGAATAAAATATCTAAGAATAAACTTACCTAAGGAGACAAAAGAGCTGTATATATAAGACACTGATGAAAGAAACCAAAGCTGACATAAACATATGGAGAGATATACCATGTTCCTGAGGAGGAGGAATCAACATTGTGACAATGATTCTACTATCAAAAGAAATCAACAGATTCAATGCAGTCTCTATCAAATTACCAATGGCATTTTTCACACAGCTACAACAAAAAATTCCACAATTCTCAGGGAAACACAAACGATCCCGAATAGCCAAAGCAATCTTGAAGAAAGAAGAATGGAGCTGGAGGAATCAACCTTCCTGACTTCAGACTACACAACAAAGCTACCATCCTCAACAAAGTACGGTACTGGCACAAAAACAGAAATACAGACCAACGGAACAACACAGAAAGCCCAGAGTTAAACCCATGCACCTATGGGCCCCTTAGTTTTGGCAAAGGAGGCAAGAACATACAATAGAGAAAAGATAGTCTCTTCAATAAGTGGTGCTAGGAAAACTGGACAGTTACATGTAAAAGGAATTAGAACACTTCCTAACACCAACACAAAGATAAACTCAAAATGGATTAAATACCTAAATGTAAGACCAGAAACTATAAAATTTTGAAGGAAAACATAGGCAGAACACCCTCTAACATAAATCATAGCAAGATTCTCTATGACCCACCTCCTAGAGTAACGGAAATAAAAACAAAAATAAACAAATGGGACTCAATTAAACTTAAAAGCTTTTGCACAGGAAAGGAAACCCTAAACAAGATTAAAAGACAACCCTCAGAACGGGAGAGTTAAGTGAACTGAAGTCGATCAGTCAAGTCCGACTCTTTGCGACCCCGTGGACTGTACCCTACCAAGCTTCTCCGTCCATGGGATTCTCCAGGCAAGAATACTGGAGTGGGTTACCATTTCCTTCTCCAGGGATCGAACCCGGGTCTCTCCCATTGGAAGCAGACGCTTTAACCCCTGAGCCACCAAATGAAGCAACTGACAAGAGATTAAACTCCAAAATATATAAGCAGCTCAACATCAGAAAAGCAAACAATCCAATTTAAAAATGGTCAGAAGACCTAAACAGACATTTATCCAAAGAGGACATACAAATGGCTAATAAGCACATGAAAAAATGCTCAACATCTCTGATTATTAGAGAAATGCAAGTCAAAAGTACAATGAGTTATCACCTCTCACCAGTCAGAATGGCCATCATCAAAAAATCTACAAACAATAAATGGTGGAAAGGGTGTGGAGAAAAGGGAACCCTTTTGCACTGCTGGAATGTGAATAAATACAGCCACTAAGGAGAACAGTATGGCAATTTCTTGAAAAACTAGGAATAAAACTATCATATGACCCAGATAATCACAATGGTGTGATCACTAACCCAGAGCCAGACATCCTGAAATGTGAAGTCAAGTGGGGCTTAGGAAGCATCACTACAAGCAAAACTAGTGGAGTTGATGGAATTCCAGTTGAGCTTTTTCAAATCCTGAAAGACGATGCTGTGAAAGTGCTGCACTCAATATGCCAGCAAATTTGGAAAACTCAGCAGCAGCCACAGGACTGGAAAAAGTCAGTTTTCATTCCAATGCCAAAGAAAGGCAATGCTAAAGAATGTTCAAACTACTGCACACTGTGTTCAACTCACATGCTAGGAAAGTAATACTTAAAATTATCCAAGCCAGGCTTTAGCAATACGTGAACCGTGAACTACCGGATGTTCAAGCTGGATTTAGAAAAGGCAGAGGAACCAGAGATCAAATTGCCAACATTTGCTGGATCATCGAAAAAGCGAGAGTTCCAGAAAAACATTTATTTCTGCTTCACTGACTATGCCAAAGCCTTTGACTGTGTGGATCACAATAAACTGTGGAAAATTCTGAAAGAGTTGGGCCTACCAGACCACCTGACCTGCCTCGAGAAACCTGTATGCAGGTCAGGAAGCAACAGTTAGAACTGGACATGGAACAACAGACCGGTTCCAAACAGGAAAAGGAGTACATCAAGGCTGTATATTGTCTGTATATTGTCACCCTACTTATCTAACTTATATGCAGCGTACATCATGAGAAACGCTGGGCTGGAGGAAGCACAAGCTGGAATCGAGACTGCCAGGAGAAATATCAATAACCTCATATGCAGATGACACCACCCTTATGGCAAAAAGTGAAGAAGAACTAAACAGCCTCTTGATGAAAGTCAAAGAGGAGAGTTAAAAAGTTGGCTTAAAGTTCAACATTCAGGAAACAAAGATCATGGCATCCGGTCCCATCACTTCATGGCAAATAGNCCTCGGCAGTCAGGGCCGCCACTGGCGGCATGATCTACACCAGGCCGGGGGCGGGGGAGGGAAGGGGGGCAAAACTGAGTAACAGAGCGTGGGGGGTGAGGTTAGGGCGGTCCTTCCGTGAGGGCGCCGTCCTACGTCACCGCGTTGCGCACGTGACGCGCCGCCATCTTGTGCCGGGGTATCCCGGGATGGCGAGTTCGTGTCGCGAAGGTGTTATTCTGGCGAGAGTTGGGCGTGGCTTTACCTGCAGTTCCTTTTAGCTTCAGGAGCTCAGTCTTCACTCCTCCCAGACGTCTGTTTTCAGAGGCTTCGGGGGCTCTAGAGGCCGCTCGGCCTGAGGCAGTTTTCTTCAGTTCGTGGCGTCAGTCTCAGCTCAGCTCCTACTTGGTACAGCCCAGAGCTGTCGCCCCGGCTTTGACCCACGCCTGACCTGCCGCCTGTTGTAGACGGAGTTAACTTGAAGCCTGAAGGCTTGCCCTCAGTTTTTCTTACCACCCAAACTGATGTTAATCCCATAAAACTGCATAGAGTTGTATCTTTAATCACACATGAAAGGATTAAAAGCCACACCCACAAGGTGTCGGTAGGGTGTGTTAGTATGTCACGCTGAAGCACAGATTTAGCCCAACTTAAACTACAGAAAAGTTACAGTACAATCGATTGTTGTAAAATCACACTGGGAACTTCCTGGCGGTGCAATGGTTAGCATTACGCGCTTCCACTGCACGGGAAGCAGGGCTCCATCTCTGGTCTGGTATCTAAGATTGCGCAAGCCGCACAACCCGGGCCAAAAAAAAAAAATACAATGACACCGTCGTTGTGATACATTACAAAAAGCTTTTTAAACTTTTTTTTAATGAGTGTCTACCTTTATGGAGAAGGGATGGTGGTGTATTATTCTGATACATCGTGAATTCTTTTGTTTATCCATTTCCTTGCAAATGTTCTTTGCTGACTTTCTGGAGATAAGAAATGAAAGACATTTTAATTTGCTCTTGAGAAAAATTCCATAATTTTTCTAACATTTTCCTAGCTTGATATCTCCACATAGGCAACTTGATTGAGTAGATAGGGCCCTTCCCCGTTTGACCTTTAGGGCCGGATAATGTGATTTAATTATCACATTAAATTAGGGCCGGATAATGTGATTTAAAGCTCAAGAGTTACTCTGTGCTAAACTGTGCTAGACTCTCCTAATAACTGACTAATGTTTATCCATTGTCATTCATTCAGGAAAACACTGACTACCTATTAAAACCTACAACAGTTAACTGCCGGAGGTTTATTTGTTTTTGGCAGAGCCCTGTGGCTTGTGGGATCTTAGTTCTCCCAATCAGGGAACCCAAATCTCCTGCATTGGAAACACAAAGTCTTAACCACTGAACCACCAGGGAAGTCCCCAACTGCCCTTACTTTAGCTTTTCGATTAGGTAAATTATCTAGCCTAAATGTGTTTTATCAAAATTGGGGAAAGTATAATACTCATCTTATGTCCCACTGTTACTTAAAGAATCAAAATGTCATCTATCATAGGAAAGCATAGTCCTATAAAAGTAGAGTGGAGAAGAGGTTCTCAGACATCAACCGTTTATGATTAACAAAGCCTAGCAACAGTCATTCTAGAATCCAGAATATTAATGACTGAAAGGCTGGTTCTCCATTTATTGTTCTTTTCTTGCTGGGTTATTTCCTCCTTGGACAGGATGCTTAACAAATATTGATCTGGGCAAGAGGGATTGCCTGCGGGGGCGCAGGGCAGGGGAGGAGGGGGACTGGAAAATGTCCACCATTGAAAGACCTGAGGGCTCAGCAGGTAAAGAATCCACCTGCAATTCAGGAGACACAGGAGATGTGGGTTCAGGGAGTTCTCCTGGAAGAGGAAATGGTAACCCACTCTAGTATCCTTATCTAAAAAATCCCATGGACAGAGGAGTTAGTCAGATATGACTAAGCACATGAAACTAAAGTTTACTGAAACCTTCAAAATGTGCACAGACTCCTTCTTTAGTCCCCTTTCCACCTATAAAGCATTTAAGTCTAAATCAAATTTTATGCTGTGCAACATTGCCACTCACAAGTATTTAATATTTCTACCAGCCTGTTTCTTTCTCATGGAAGTTTCCCAAGCTGTACCACCTGCTTTTCTGCAATTCAAGGAATAACTGAAGATGAAGGGGAAGAGGGGAAGGCTTGTTTATGATGCACATAGTTCTATCCCAATAGTAAGAATTTTATAAACCAGAAGGACAGGTCTTTGACTTTAGAAGTGAAGAAGTAGAGTAAAACAAAGAAATTTAACTTTCAAAGGTAACTTTTAAAGCAAACTGGTCAAACCAGTGGTGGCACCTCACGGGCTCTCCTGGACCACTGTTTTCTAGCTAGGAGAGAGGGGACATTATAATGAAATAGGTTAAACAACACTACCTATGTCATGGGGCTTTGTAGATTGAATGTATTTAACACAATAAAGATAGACCCAGTGCCTGAGATAGACTTAAGAACTCAATAAATGTTGGATATTAGTATGAAAGATACTGCAATATAACTACCAGAAACTTAGCTGCTAAAAACATTAATTGGTTGCACATTCCGAGAAGCCTCATCCTCATGGGTTAAACGAAAGGATGGAGCTGAAGAAGAGGACTTGAGAGCTGTTAAACAGTATCTGGAAAAGTCACCTCTCAAAAGGAAGAAATTATTTAAAACTAGTAAATGTAGGCTTTGTGGTCTAATAATAGGCTTGCTTCTCTTTGTTTTGTCCTTTTTCAATACTCAAATCTAAACTCATGGGAAAACCTAACCAAGTAAAGGTTCTAAATGCCTGCAGTAATTATACGAACTATAGCTGTACTTGTTTCACCTAACACTCTTCAAACAGGGTTATCACAAATAACTTAGCTCTGAAACTTTCCTACTTCATGTTAATATGCTTGAACTCGCAGAACTAACTGTGAGGCCCTTGGAGTAGTGGTGTCCATCCATTCCTCCTCCTTTTTACTGGAACTTGTCAGTCATCCATATCTTACCAACAGTGCACCTGATCCAAGCTGGGCCATCAGTCTCCCCTATGGAAATTTATCTTTGCACAAGTCTCTCTAGGTAAATGAACCTAAAGCTTAGGAGCTTTGTAATGAGTCCCTTCCATCTGCAAACAGCCACTGAGCCAAGAGAGCTACCCAGTGGCTTTCTAGGTCCCAGTTCTAGAACCTGCTGCTTGCCTCAGCCCTTAGGTACCATGAGCCTCTTCTTTGTCCTTGTAATGAACACAACTTTTCTATTTAAAGTAGCTTACTTCGGTTGCTATTATTTCTAGACTAACTACACGTAACAAATACACCTAGGCATAGGAGAAACTATTTCCTGTGACCTCCTCCCTTTCTCTGTTCCTCACCACTAGTGCGGTTATCATTATCTCTTGCATTGTCAATTGCAGTAGCCTCCTAGCTTGTTCCAAGTAAAATCCTACAATGAACAAATACTGGTTACTGTTAGTTGGAGTTTATAAGTAATCAAATTATTTACCTTCAAGATTATGATTACAGGGTGGCAGCAAGACAACTTACAAGAGCTTCCTGAAGGAACCTTCTTTGTGTTGGTCAGAGCAGCCTGCAAGTATCATGCACCTTTGTAAGCCCACAGGTAGTGATGCTGAGTAAGGCTCTGAGGCTAGGGGAGTCAATCCTGTTTTTTTTTTTTTTAATTTTGGTTAATTTTGGCGGCACCGGGTCTTTGTTGTGGCATGCAGGCTTTCTCTATATGTGGCATGGGTGGGTTTCTCGTTGCAGTGCACAGGCTTAGTTGCCCTGAGGCATGTGGGATCTTAGATCATAGTGGGATCTTAGACCAGGGATTGAACCCATGTCCCCTGCACTGGGAGGCGAATTCTTAATCACTGGACCACCAGGCAAGTCCCAGAAGTATCCAGAAAAATTAAGTTTATTATCATAAGATCAAATCACTAGCCTTTGTAGGCTGGAAGAAGCCCAGTGTGGTTGACTTACAGCAGCCAATTAGTATCCTAGATGAATAGTGCCACCTTGGAAGCTTTGTGTTGGTCTCTGTCAGTACTTACTTGAAGATTCAGAGACAGCCGTAACTAAATCAGCCTTGGTAAGTGGGAGTTCATGATACTGGGCCTTTTCATACCCTACATCTTTGCCAATGTACCTATTCAATTCACATGCTCATTGTGCTAATGCTGAGATGATCAGTATGTGGCTAACGTCAACCAGCCACGTCATTCTGTCTGTTTGGATGTTAAGTGTCTCTGCGAAAGTGAATTCTTTTTCATGGGCATTGACATATAAAGCAAAGATCTTCATACTCTGTTTTCCCTCCTCTATATCTATCTATATACTTCTGCCCCAGATCGTGCTGCAGCCAATCATCTAGTCTTTTTCTTTTTAACACACTGACCAACTGGCCAGGCCATTTGCCACCGCCCATGAATTCATATATATTCTCATGTTGAACCACTTCTCCTTCCCCACAAGATGGATGGATGATAACGTTAATATCTGCCCATTAAGATTTCCCTTGCAACTGCCTTTCAAAGTTACCCCTCAGAATGGCCGTAACTGACTCATAAGCCAAATGGGCTTTTTCCACTTGCTTCAGCAGGAGCCACCCCTGTGTTCCACTATGGCCACAGATACGAGCGGAGTGAAGAACGCTGGTGTAACTGCAGTAGGTAAAAGGAGCTTCAGGGTTACCTCTGTACACATTTTGCTTGTGTCCTCTGATTCTGCTTAAGTTTGATCCCAGGAGAAATCTTTCTGTCTTATGCTGTCTTGGTGTTAAGCTCATCTGACATTATGACTTGGTACATTTGACAGAATCCAGTCAGTGGTGGACAATTCCAGATGCAGTCATTTAGTGTCTCCTGGTCAAGTTTTCCATGTCTGTCATGGCCCAGTAGCATACCAGAAGCTGTTTTCAAAAGGCTTAAAATTCTCTGCTACAGCTGGTATATCCTTGCTCAAGATATTCAATAGCTTGCATTTGATTCTCCCACTGGGTCTTGCCATAAACATCCCACTGCTTCTTTTCCCACAACTGTCACCTCCACCACCAAGGAATCTGCAAAATCATATGATTCCAAACCTTAAAGTTGTCACCTGGTTATTGTCCAGAGCAATATTACTAGGCATGAAATGTGCTGTCTGCAGAACCCAAAGAGGCTTACGAAGGATTGTCTTCCTTTGAGAAAGGGGATGCAAGATGCAGTGATTTGTTTTTTCCATCTTAGAGGATTATGTCAGCATGCCCCTGACCACTAGACCTCTGAATCTTCAGAGAGTTCATTTCCCATCTTCTGGCTTGCATACAGCTTACCAAGACCTTCAGATATAACCACTTCATGTTCTGTCTGATCAGAGTGATGTCACATAATATAATTCTGGGGCAAAACTACAAATGTATGTTTCTGTCCTTTCTATGTGAACTACTTCTGATTCTTTAACATTTTTAAATTGAGATATAATTAACATATTAGTTTTCAGATGTACAATGTAATGATTCAATTTATGTATATATTGCAAAATGATCATCACAGTAAGTCTAGTTAATATTCATCACATTTAGTCACAAAATATTTTCCTTGAGAACTAATAGATTCTCTTTCTTGACCGGAATACAAAAAGACACATTTGTCAAATCAATGACTACATACTATGTATTGAGACCATATTAATCTGATCTAACAAAGACATAACAGCTATAATTGGGTCTGTTATTCAGTTGAGTTTGCAGTAATGTACCGCCATCCTCCAGGATCCATGAATTTCTGCAGGGACCAAACTGGTGAATTAAAAAGAGGTTAAACAAGGACCACTACCTCTGGTGACATCTCCACCATTTCCTCATAAGATGCAATGTTAATAATGTTATTAACTTGGCTAAATTGGAAGCCATTTCATTTTCCCATTTCTGGACTTTGAATTCTATTCCACTGACTGAGGTCTATCCTGCCAGTATCACACTCTTTATTATAGCTTTGTAGTAGGTTTTGAAATATGGGCATGTAAGTACTCCAACTTTATTATTCTTCTTCAAGATTGTTTTGACTACTGAGTCCTTTATATTTCCAGATGAATTTTAGGATTATTCTATTCATTTTTGCAGAATAGTCAGCTAGGATTTTGATACTATGTTGAATCTGTAGATCAATTGGAGGATATTGCTATCCAACCAATATTAAATCTTCCAATCCATGGGACCACTTTTCATGTGTGTAGGTCTTCTTTAGTTTCTATCAATGATTTTGTAGTTTTTACTATTTGATTAGAATTAAATATTTATTCTTTTGATACTATTTTAAATAGAACTGGTTTTTAAATTTCATTTTTGGGAATGTTCATGGCTAATTAATTTTTAAAATAGATTTGTTGTTGATCTTGCATTCTGCAACTGTGTTGAACTTGTTTAGGAGTTTGCATGTGTGTATGCTTTAGAATTGCACATATACAAGTCATTTCATCTGAGACTAGAGATAGCCTTCATTTTTCCTGCTCAATCTGGATAACTTACATTTTTTCTTGCCTAATTGCCTTTTAGTCAATGTTGAATTGAAGTGGTAAGAACAGACTTTCTTTAGTTCCCAACCTCAGGGAGAAATAATCCAGTTTCTCACTATTAAGTGTGATATAAGCAGTCAATTTTTTTCATAGATGGTCTTTATCAGAATGAGCTTTCACCGTCATGTCTGAAAGATCTCACAAGGCACAAAACTGATACCTTTATTCTCTTCTAGCACTTTATCATTCTGTGTTCTCCTTCAGTTCAGTTCAGTTCAGTCGCTCAGTCGTGTCCGACTCTTTGCGACCCCATAAATCGCAGCACGCCAGGCCTCCCTGTTCATTACCATCTCTTGGAGTTCACTCAGACTCACGTCCATCAAGTCCATGATGCCATCCAGCCATCTCATCCTCGGTCGTCCCCTTCTCCTCCTGCCCCCAATCCCTCCCAGCATCAGAGTCTTTTCCAATGAGTCAACTCTTTGCATGAGGTGGCCAAAGTACTGGAGTTTCAGCTTGAGCATCATTCCTTCCAAAGAAATCCCAGGGTTGATCTCCTTCAGAAAGGACTGGTTGGATCTCCTTGCAGTCCAAGGGACTCTCAAGAGTCTTCTCCAACACTACAGTTCAAAAGCATCAATTCTTCAGCGCTCAGCCTTCTTCACAGTCCAACTCTNATCCTCGGTCGTCCCCTTCTCCTCCTGCCCCCAATCCCTCCCAGCATCAGAGTCTTTTCCAGTGAGTCAACTCTTTGCATGAGGTGGCCAAAGTACTGGAGTTTCAGCTTTAGCATCATTCCTTCCAAAGAAATCCCAGGGTTGATCTTCTTCAGAATGGACTGGTTGGATCTCCTTGCAGTCCAAGGGACTCTCAAGAGTCTTCTCCAACACCACAGTTCAAAAGCAGCCTGGCGTGCTGCAATTCACGGGGTTTCAAAGAGTCAGACACGACTGAGCGACTGAACTGAACTGAACTGAATTTTAAGTCTTTACCAAATTTGTTACAATATTGCTTCTCTTTCAGGTTTTGCTATTTTGGCCATGAAACAAGTGGTATATTAGCTCTAGGACCAGGGATCAAACCCACACCCTTGCTTAGGTAGGGAAAGTCCTAACCACTGAACTGCCAAGGAAAGCCCAGCAGAGCGCTCTTTATCACCAAACTCCAGCTGCCAGCGGTGGTGCCCTTGATAACAGAGCCTTGTGTTGGCTTCCCCTCTACCCTCTGCCTAGCCCTCAGTGCCATTTCCTAGAATGATCTTTCAGATCAACCACCCTACACATCCTTGACTCGGGCTCTGATTTCAAAGCAGTACCAACCCACACTGAGACAGTGTTTCTGCTGCTGTTGGAAATAACTTCACAGATGCAACTCTGCCCACCGGCATGAGTTGTCCCTCTATGGAAGGATTAGTTCCTGAGTGCAGACCCAAACTAGCTGAAACCTGCCTAGGAGAAAGTGCCAAAGATTCTCCCCAGATGGTCAACCTCTAGGGCTTGCCAGTTCTTTTGTTCTTCTCTGCAGTGGTGTTGGAGAAGACTCTTGAGAGTCACTTGGACTGCAAGGAGGTCAAACCAGTCAATCCTAAAGAAAATCAGTCCTGAATATTCATTGGAAGGACTGATGCTGAAGCTGAAGCTCCAATACTTTGGCCCCCTGATGCTGGTTAAGATTGAAGGTAGGCAGAGAAGGGAATGAAAGATGGTTGGATGGCATCAACGACTTGATGGACGTGAGTTTTAGCAAGCTCTGGGAGATGGTGATGGACAGGGAAGCTTGGTGTGCTGCAGCCCCTGGGGTTGCAAAGAGTCAGACATGACTGAGTGACTGAAATGAACTGAACTGAATCATAGCTTATATTTTTAAAAGATGTAAAAGAAGAGAGAGAAAAAAAAAAAACCTTCCTGTGATTTTTGCTTTGTTTTAATGTCGAAAGTAGCAGAAGATGTATTTTGAAAAATCTTTTGTAAAGATACAGCTAACAAATGCATGGTATTATTGGGCAATTAATGTAATGGTGATAGTTGTATCTGTGACAAAAACTAAAAAAGCTGACCTCAAGTTTTGTTTCAGAATCATAAGGCAGCCTGCATGTCAGGACATCTGGATTCCATGTCCAGATGAATTTTCACTCTCTGTGTGACCCTGGGCTGGTGCCATTACAACTTCTGGCCCCTTAGTTTTCTACAGGTAATCTGAGAATAAAAGTGTATGAAGTGATATATGTGAGGACATATAAGTGATTCTGAAGAGGCACAATTAATTTTCATTGTCTTTGTTAGAATTCCACGACTCTGGAGTTCAAGTAGAGCAATAGATGCCCTAACAATGGAAATTTACCCACTCATTCATTCTGAGAGCAAATAAAAGTTACGAGCCATCTCTGTGTCTGGCCCTTTTCTCCATGCTGGGGGTCATGGGATCATAGAATGGGCATGGGTACAGTTGCCCTCTCACAGCCGGGGATTAGCTCCCTAGCTGGAAATCGAGTAACATAGCAGATGTCCAGAAAGAGTGCTTTCTGAATGACATTTCTGCTTCACAGCCCCTCCTCCCTCGAGCCACTGCACTTACTGGGGATGACTTCCTGCCACACACACCCACACTTTGACACACTCTTCACCTGGAGACTCCTCCTTGTCCTCTGATCAGCTGGTCTATCTTACATACTTAAATGGAAACCTTGTGAAAGGAGCTATATCAGTGTATCCAATATGTATCAATAAGCATCTGTTGAATGAATGAAGAGTAAAGAGCATACCTACTGACCTGAGGGTAGGTGTGTGTGTATATGTGCTCAGTCATGCCCAAGTCTTTGTGACCCTATGGTCTGCAGCCTGCCAGCCTCCTCTGTCCATGGGATTTCTCCAGGCAATAATACTGGAATGGGTTGTCATTCCCTTCTCCTGGGGATCTTCCTGACCGAGGGATCAAACCCCTGTCTCCTGCATTGGCAGGCAGATTCTTTACCACTGAGCCACCTGGGAAGCCCCAGACTGAGAAAAGGAGTGTGTGTGAAGTATGAAGTAATTGTAAGACCCCCATGAATAAAGTAGAGGAAGACACCTAAAGAAAAGCCTGGCCTCTTTCATACTGACAACACTTTGCTCCAGCTCACAGTCTGAGCAAATATGATTAGGATGGCTCCCACAGTAAAGCGTTTGCCTACAATGCAGGAGAACCGGGTTAGATTCCTGGTTTGGGAAGGTCCCCTAGAAAAGAAAATGGCAATCCACTCCAGCACAGGATTTCTTGCCTGGAAAATCCCATGGATGGAGGAGCCTGATAGGCTACAGTCCATGGGGTCACAAAGAGTCGGACACGACTGAGCAACTTCATTTCACTTCTTATTTAAAAATCAGAAACGGAGAGATGATATGGGGTGGGAGGCGGGAGGGGGATTCAGGATTGGGAGCTCGTATACACCTGTGGCGGATTCATGTCAATGTATGGCAAAACCAATACAGTATTGTAAAGTAGAATAAAGTAAAAATAAAATTTTAAAAAAATCAGAAACATTTTTAAGGGCTGGAAAACAGAGACAGAGAGATGGAGGTCGAGACAGAGAGACTAGAAGTGGGGGCAGTGTTACGGTTGTTTCTGTTAGAACCCGGTCACAAAGAGTCAAATATGACTGAGCGACTGAACTGAACTGAAGTCCACTTATATCATCTGTCCAAGTCCTCTCATTCAGAAGTGAAAACACTACATCCATTAGAGTATTTAGTATAAATAAATACAGGTTACCCTTCAACAATGTGGCTATGAGCTGCGCAGGTTCACTTACATGTGCATTTTTTCAGTCAGTACATTAGTAAAAATTTTTTGAGATTTGTGATAATTTGAAAAAAATTTGCACATGAACAGTGTAACTTTGAAATACTGCAACAATTAAAAAGGTATGCCATGAATGCATAAAATATATGTTGCCATGCAAATAATATACAAAGTATATGTTAATTGACTGCTTATGTTATCAGTAAGGATTCCCATCAATGGTACTTAAGTTTTAAGAGAGTCAAAATTCTGAGATTTTTGACTGCATGGGGGCCAGGAGCCCTAAACCCCATGTTTTTCAAGGGTCACCTATACTCAATATGTGTTTGAGGCTGATCACCAGGGTAACCAGAGGGTGACTAGGTGAAGATTCTAGAATCCATGTCATGTGAAGAATGAGTTGAGGGAAAAGTGGTTTACCTGGGGAAAATAAAATTTAAAGTACCCAAGACACCTACTGTGAAATTTCTGGCAGGTTGTCACATACAGCAGAAGTACATTTACTAGCTGTGGTTCAAAAGCAAAGATTGAGAACCAACAGACCAGAGGTATGGAATAAGTATTTTGGCAAAATATAAGTACTCTTGCCTAGAGGATCCTGTGGAGAGAGGAGCCTGGTGGGCTGCTGTCCATGGGGTTGCACACAGTCAGACATGACTGAAGTGACTTAGCATGCATGCATGCATTGAAGAAGGAAATGGCAACCCACTCTAGTATTCTTGCCTGGAGAATGCCAGGGACAGAGGAGCCTGGTTGGCTGCCATCTATGGGGTCGCACAGAGTCGGACACGACTGAAGCAACTTAGCAGCAGCAGCAGCAGCAAGGACAAATATTTTAGCAACTGGAGCAATCCAACCACAGGCGTGGCTGCCCCACCAGGTAGAACAGATAAAGCAATCCGGTGCTGCTCAAGGTGAACCCATGACTGGCTGCTGAACTGTTGTTACTGCCCTGTGATTAGATATTTACAGAAACTAAGAGGGTATTTAGAAATGTTTACAGTAATCAGCCATTACTCTGACACTCAACCATGAACCCATCTAGTTAAACAGGGGAGAGACTAGTTCTTTGCTAATTCTCCTGATGAGTCAAATGTGGCCTGAGCTGGGTTAGCCATGCACAGCTGGGTTCATCATGTTACAATGTGGACACCTTAGCATCAGTCTGTCAACCTGAAAGTACTATATAGTCTAGAATATATTGCTTTCATCAATTAAAATTATTTAATTTACTTTTCACTATAAAATGGTTGCAAATGGCTATTGATGAGAAATTGAAAATGAATTTTTCAAACAGTATCATTGGTTTCATTTTGAGTAAAAGTTAAAAAATTAAATGTCATTAGTCTTTTGAAATTGCTTTAAAAAGCACTTCCTTTGTTCCCACTAACCTAGCTCTAGTTTGTCTACTATGATCAATACGGAAACAAAACAGAAACAATTTATATATATTTATATTGTTAAGTGTATCAATCCAACCTTACTTAGATTAATTAGAAAGCAAGAAGCTAACTTATTTGTCACACTAAAATGTTTATACCTAGTGTCCATTTAGACTACATGTATAGGTACTGAACTTGGTATTGTACTCACGATCTGCTATACTACTACAAAATGGCAAATACTTACTAGCATAAAAGTGATTCTATTAATCACCTAAATGCACACCCAAGTAAACATACATAGCTTTTCTAATTGACTTTTTTCTCATGCTATATTTGTTTTGACATTTATCTCAGTACAGTTCAGTTCAGTCACTCAGTCATGTCCAACTCTTTGTGACCCCAAGGGCTGCAGCATGCCAGGCCTCCCTGTCCATCACCAACTCCTGGAGCTTGCTCAAATTCATATCCATTGAGTCAGTGATGCCATCCAACCATCTCATCCTCTGTTGTTCTGTTCTCCTCCTGCCTTTAATCTTGCCCAGCATCAAGGTCTTTTCAAATGAGTCAGTTCTTTGCATCAGGTGGCCAAAGTATTGGAGTTTCAGCCTCAGCATCAGTCCTTCCAATGAACATTCAGGACTGATTTCCTTTAGGATTGACTGGTTTGATCTCCTTGAAGTTCAAGGAACTCTCAAGAGTCTTCTCCAAAATCACAGTTCAAAAGCATCAGTTCTTTGACACCCGGCCTTCTTTATGGTCCAACTCTCACATCCATACATGACTACTGGAAAAACCATAGCTTTGACTAGATGGACCTTTGTTAACAAAGTGTAAAGTGGACATAATTGCAAATACCAGACCTATGACTGTTGTGTTACAAATTGATTTTTTTTTAAAATTCCCTACGAAGTCCAAAGGTGGCAAAAGAGATTGTTGGAGACTCAAAATGTGTCAGATAAATAAGACTTAACAGAATTAGAGCTTTTTACTTGGATTGGAAGAATTAACATCATCAAAATGGGCATACTACTCAAAACAATCTACAAATTTGATGTGATGCCTATCAAATTACTCATGACATTTTTTTACAGAACTAGAGCAAAACAATCCTAAAATGTGTATGAAGCTATAAAAGATCCAGAACTGCCAAAGAAATCCTGAAGGGAAAAAAAGCAAAGCCAGAGGCATAACCCTCCCAGACTTCAGACAATACAGCAAAGCTATGGTAATCAAAACAGCATGGTACTGGCACAAAACAGACTTAAGGCTCAATGGAATAGAATAGAGAGCCCAGAAATAAACCCACACATCTACAGTCAATCAATTTTCAACAAAGGAGGCAAGAATATACAACAGAGAAAAGACAGTCTCTTCAGCAAGTGGCACTGGGAAAGCTAGACAGCTGCAAATGAATTGATGAGTTTAGAACACACCCTCACACCATATGCCAAAATAAACTCAAAATGGCTTAAAGATTAAATATAAGACATGACCCCATAAAACTCCTAGAAGAGAAAATAGGCAAAACATTCTCTGACATAAATCAAAGCAATGTTTTCTTAGGCCAGTCTCCTAAGGCAATAGAAATAAAGACAGAAATAAACAAATGAGACCTAATCAAATTTATAAGATTTTGCACAACAAAGGAAACCATAAACAAAATGAAAACCTTCCTATTGGAGAAAATATCTGCAAATGATGTGACTGACAAAGGCTTGATTTCCAAAATGTACAAATAACTCATATAACTCAATAACAAAGAAACAAACAACTCAATTTAAAAACTGAACAAGGAAGAAATAGAAAATCTGAACAGACCCATCACAAGCATGGAAATTGAAACTGTAATCAGAAATCTTCCAGCAAACAAAAACCCAGGTCCAGATGGCTTCACAGCTGAATTCTACCAAAAATTTCGAGAAGAGGTAACACCTATCCTACTGAAACTCTTTCAGAAAATTGCAGAGGAAGATAAACTTCCAAACTCATTCTATGAGGCCACCATCACCCTAATACCAAAACCTGACAAAGACACCACAAAAAAAAGAGAACTACAGGCCAATATCACTGATGAATATAGATGCAAAAATCCTTAACAAAATTCTAGCAATCAGAATCCAACAACACATTAAAAAGATCATACACCATGACCAAGTGGGCTTTATCCCAGGGATGCAAGGATTCTTCAATATCCGCAAATCAATCAATGTAATTCACCACATTAACAAATTGAAAAATAAAAGTCATATGATTATCT
>SJYV01001714.1:107938-126970 GCA_006410875.1 Neotragus pygmaeus
CCAAAAGCTGGTTCTTTGAAAGGATAAATAAAATTGACAAACCATTAGCCAGACTCATCAAGAAACAAAGAGAAAAAAATCAAATCAATAAAATTAGAAATGAAAATGGAGAGATTACAACAGATAACACAGAAATACAAAAGATCATAAGAGACTACTATCAGCAATTATATGCCAATAAAATGGACAATGTGGAAGAAATGGACAAATTCTTAGAAAAGTACAACTTTCCAAAACTGAACAAGGAAGAACTAGAAAATCTGAACAGATCCATCACAAGCATGGAAATTGAAAGTGTAATCAGAAATCTTCCAGCAAACAGAAGCCCAGGTCAAGATTATTTTTTAAATGTTATTAATTTATTTATTTGACGGCACTGGGTTTTAGGTGTGGCATGCAGGATCTTCAATCTTCATTGCAGCAAGAGAATTCTTAGTTGCAGCATATGAGAACTAGTTCCCTGACCAAGGATAGAACCCAGCTTCCTGCACTGGGAGTGCAGTGTCTTACCCACTGGATTTCAAGGGAAGTCCCCAAAGTGTAGGATTATTTAACTTACTAATTTTTGCATGTGGATGTCCAGTAGTTCCTGGGCCATTTCTTAAAAAGTTTATCATTTCTCTATTGAGTTTTTGTCATGACTTGGTGGTGGATTTTTTTTTTTAATTGTCTTAGTTTCTTTGTCAAATGTCAGCTGACTAATTTTTGTGACTCTATTTCTAGGCTGTAATTCTGTTCCATTGATCTCTTTGTCTCCTGTTTTACCATTACTATACACTCTTGTTTAGTTCTGTAGTAAGTATAAGTCAGATAGTGCCAGTCTTTCAGCTTCCCTTCTTCAATTCTGTTTTGCTAATTTGGATCTTTTGCAAATCAGTTTGACAGTATTCACAGAATAATTTGCTGGGATTTTAATTGGCATTGCACTGAATCTATAAATAAAGTTAAGAAGAATTGACGTCTTAACAACTTAAATCTTCCTATGCATGAACACGGAATATCTTTCCATTTATTCATATCTTATTAGATTTCCTTCATCAAACTTATCTAGATTTTCTCAGGCATCTATCATGACTTTTGTTAGATTATACTTAAATATTTAATTTCTTGAAATACAAATGATGTTGTGTTTTTATTTCCATACAAGTAGCATTATCTTTTTAAATTTAAAATACAATTGTTCACTGCTGTTCTATAAAAAACAGCTGATATTTAATCCTAAAATAATTATTGTTGCATCCTGCAACATTGCTATATTTTCTTATTAGTTTCTGGAATGGTTTTCTTGGTTCTTTGGTGTTTCTATATAAAAACATCATCTATAAACAAAGAGAATATTACTATTTCCTTCCATTTTGTCTAATTTTTAGTTCCTTGTCTGGTCTTATTGCATTAACTAGGACTTTCACTACAATGTTGAAGGAGTAGTGAGAAGGGACATTCTTGCTATGTTCCTGATCTTATGGAGGTTTTTACTTTCTCATCATGTAAATATAATGTTAGGTGTAGGGTTTTTTGCAGATTTTGTCTATCAAGTTGAAGAAGTTAGCCTATCTTCCTCGTTTGCTGTTTTTTGTCATGAATAGGTGTTAGACTTCTTTTGAATGCAGTTTATACATCTATTGATTATGTTTTTGATCTGTTAACCCATTAATGTAATGAGTTATGTAAGGGCTTCCTAGGTTGCTCAGTGGTAAAGAATCCACCTGCCAATGCAGGAAATGCAGCAGACACATGTTCGATTTCTTAGTTGGAAAGATCCTCTGGAGGAGGAAATGGCATCCCACTCCAATATTCTTACCTGGAAAATTCCCTGGATAGAGGAGCCTCCAGGCTACAGTTCATGGGGTCATAAATAGTCAGGCATGACTGAGCCACTAAGGGCACAGACATGTAATAAGCTATAGTCATTGATTTTGAACCAACCTTGCCTACCCCGGATAAATCTACTCAGTCATGTTGTATAATTCTTTTCCACATTGCTGGATTTGATTATTCTTCTCTTTTAAGAGTTTCAAAGCTGGCTTGGATAGCAAGCTATAAAATGTGGTTTCATTTTTTTAACTTCTTCCTTACCCATCAAATGATCAAATTCTGCCCGACTTTATTCCCAACTACTTTAAAATTCTAACAGTCCCTTGTACTGTTGTATTACTTGTTTAATTTTATGTTTATGGCAACCCACTCCAGTACTCTTGCCTGGAAAATCCCATGGACAGGGGAAGTCTGATGAGCTACACCACGGGGTCGCGAGGAGTCAGACACGACTGAGCGACTTCACTTTCACTTTTCACTTTCATGCATTGGAGGAGGAAATGGCAACCCACTCCAGTGTTCTTGCCTGGAAAATCCCAGGGATGGGCGAGCCGGGTGGCTGTCGTCTATGGGGTCACACAGAGTCAGACAGGACTGACACGACTTAGCAGCAGCAGCAGCAGCATATTATTTACCTTAACTATAGAAAGAGCTTCCTCTGGCATCATCCTACCTTAATTTTTCTATCCAATCATTTTTATACCCTGCCGCCTAAATCAAATTTCTGAATAAAGCCAAAGCTATGCTTAAATTCATCTCACTGCCTATTTTATTATAGCATTCAGTAATTTTAGTAACTAACCCAGATTAACCACAAATCTAGACTCATATCTTACCAGCCTACATTCACAATTGCTACTCAAGCAAAATTATACTCTCCTTTCTCTGAGTACTCATTCCAAGTGTGTGCATGTGTGTGTGATGTATATATGCATTCATGTTACTTGTTTCATGCAGCAGGACTTGGCTCTCTCTCTCATTTCCAAAATATCTTATTCATCTATAAATCCAAAAAGCCAAAAGAGATGCCTCATCCCTTCTAAAGATTTTATAGATATTACTCTGGTACAGTTCTTTGCTCCTGTCTTCCACATTTTTTTCTTAAATAAATTATATTGCACTTCATATACTGCTTTACAGATTTATGTGCCTGCCTTCCTGCTACATGTCAGTTCCTTGAGATCAGGAGTTACATAATTGATTTTGACCCACAGTGCTTAGCGTAATACTTGGCACATAGTTGATATTCAACAATCTTGTTAAATTGCAGACATAAGTATTTTAAATAATACTCTTAAAATTTACTTTTCTGTTTTTAAAGCAAGTAAAGATTTAAAACCTAACGTTACTTTTACAAATGGTGATGACTAAAGAAGAAATATAAAATAAAATAGTTTGAAATTTAATAATAAAAAATAATAGATGTTCACATTTTCATGATACAAATATTTTCACAAACTTCATTACTGCAAGTATAAAAAAAGATTTTTTTTTAAAGATACTAAATACTCTATGAGATTCTACTTTACCACATTAAACATTTAGAAAAAGTTTTAGACTAATTACAATGAGAGCATCAGAGCATAGAAACATTTCATCAATACATATTTTCATTAATTTATTTATATAAAATTGCCAAGTATGCAAAGATAGATGCTTCCAGAGCAAACAAATTATGATACTGAAATAAATTTTTTCAAGTTCCATCATCCAGGATCACTGAAATGAAGGATATGGTCTGGCTTATCTGGGCACAGCATAGAAACTACAGACCAACTCATGTTCCTTAGCAGAGGAAAATTTTCTTGCTTAAGCTTCAACCTGAAGCATAAGTACCCATCTTAGACAGAGAAAAACTTTTCACTGTGAACCTATTTCTGATCTCCTAACCTGCATTTATCAGAAGAAAGGAATGAGATGCTCCAGAGTGGGAGAAACCAATTGTGTTCAGCCTGAAGCCAATTATTGTACAATCCATGAGTAAAGAATGTCTTTTATACTTTTAAAAGGTTATAAAAATATAAGACATAGACCTTGCAGGGCCACTAAGCCTAGAACATTTACTCTACAGCCCTCTGGAAAAAGTTTGTCAATCCCTCCTTTAGAGCAGCTCTGTCTAGTAGAACTGTCTATGATGGTGGAAATATTCTATATCTCTGCTGTCCCAGAATCACAGTTATAAAACTCATGCAGCTATTGAGTATTTGAAATATGGCCGGCACAACTGAGGAAATGGATTTTAATTGCATTTAATTTTAATTCACCTAATTTAAATAGCTGTATTTGTCTAGTAGCTACCACAATTTTTCCTGTCCCAATAGTCTGAAACTTCACATGCCCTAAACATCGGACAGAATAGAAGACAAGACACCATTACCTAAACAATATTTGGTTATTTGGGTAATCTACTTCCAAAATTATTTTCTTCCTCTTCCATTTTGTACCTTCTATTATTGTCTCTCAATTATTTTCTTTGAATGCATCTTCAGCCACCTTACCACCTCATTCTCTTGAGTTTCAAGTGGAAAAGCGAACACAAAGGCAATGCAGGGCCTTCCTGAAGGGAGCAAATATATTTCAGAACTGTAGGTCAAAACTCTAAATCACTGCCATTAAGATGGTAGTTAGATTTCTTTGATACCATGTTGAATTCTACAGATCTCTCTGACACATGATGAATTAGCCTGAAGATTTAACCATCATGTATAATGTAATTTCTATAGAAAATTTTAGTCTGAACTCCAAACACCTGACTTTAAAACTTGCCACAAACTTTCCAACAAATTAGGAATAAACTGTATATAGTTTAACAATAAAAATCACTTATAAGTTTTAAATTATGGTGAGTCATGTAAAATATTTACTAGACTACTATGGAAATTATCCCACAACTTCATAGATGATACAAATGCTCTGCATTTAGAACTAGTTAGTGCTTCCCGGGGCCTTCCTTGTGGCTCAAACTGTAAAGAATCTGCTTGCAGTGTGGGAAACACGGATTCAATCCCTGAGTTGGAAAGACTCCCTGGAGAAGGAATTGGCAACCCACTGTAGCATTCTTGCCTGGAGACGTCCATGGACAGAGGAGATTGGCAGGCTACAGTTCATGGGAATGCAAAGAGTCAGACATGACTGAGTAACTAGCTTTCACTTTTCGGTGCTTTAGTAGTTGTGTGCCCTTAATCACCTTTGTACTGAGGCAATTTTGTTCTATCAGAGTCACACTTGCAAAATTAAGCACATTCTCCTCAGCCTAAAGGTAAGACAATATCACCTTTAACACATTTTCCAAAACTGCATTCTTTTTATTTTATTTCATTGGCCACAAGGTTTAAAACAAGATCCTCTGTGTAATTTACATGCATTATTTCTTAGAAGTCAGAATTACAGTTCCAGTTTGCTAATTCCAAAATCAATTAATTCAGGAAATTAAATTTAGTTTTTGGGCCAAAGCAACTGTTTCTATTAGTTTCTTTTGAACTGTAAATTAGCCTATCTTTAATGCACTTCTCTGTTAGGTAAAAATATAAGATGAGCAGCAGATAAACACTTAGACTATAATTCAATCATTATTAAGTAGCTGCCAAATGCTGTCTTCAGAAAGCTTCCCATGGGGAAATGGCTATGCTGAGAGTAAACGCTACACAGTACCTTAAAAACATGCCAAATGCTTTCTGTCAAAAGTGGCTAATAAAGGAAAAGTACAATTTTAATAAGACAGGGGGGAGGAAGGAAGAAAGACCTGTTCCTTTCCAGTCTTTTGAGAGTTTTTCATGCAATACGGTTGCATAGGAAATTAAAGGGTGTGCTTACATGAACATTTAGAAATTCCAGGATCCTTTTCAAAACAAGGACAAAGTAATCAGACAATTGACTGTAAACAGACATTTTTAACTTAAGTNTCGGTAGGTGCCCAATATGTTACTGGAGATCAGTGGAGTAATAACTCCAGAAAGAATGAAGAGACAGAGTCAAAGCAAAAAGAACAGCCAGTTGTGGACATGAGTGGTGATGAAAGCATGGTCAAATACTGTAAAGAGCAAATCTGCCTAGGAACCTGGAATGTTAGGTGCATGAATCAAGGCAAATTGTTTGTGGTGAAACAGGAGATGGCAAGAGGGAACGTCGACACTTTAGCAATCAGCAACTAAAATGGATTGGAATGGATGAATTTAACTCAGATGGCCATTATATCTGCAACTGCGGACAAGATTTCGCTTGGAAGAAAGTAAGTAGTCATAATAGTAAAAAAAAAAAAAAAAAAGAGAGAGAGAGAGAGAGAGAGAGTCCAAAATGCAGTGCTTGGCTGCAATCTCAAAAATGACGGAATGATGTCTGTTCGTTTCCAAGGCAAACCATTCAGTATCATGGTAATGAAAGTCTATGCCCCGAGCAGTAATACTGATGAGGCTGACGTTGAATTGTTCTGTGAAGACCTACAAGAACTTATAGAAGTGACACACAAAAATGATGTTCTTTTCATTATATGGGACTGGAATGCAAAAGTAGGAAGTCAAGAAACATCTGGAGTAACAGGCAACTTTAGCCTTGGAGTACAGAATGAAGCAGGGCATAGGCAAATAAAGTTTTGCCAAGAAAACACACTGGTCATATCAAACACGCTCTTCCAACAACCCAAGAGAAGACTCTACATATGGACATTACCAGATGATCAACACCAAAATCAAATCAATTATATTCTTGCAGCCAAAGATGGACAAGCTCTATACAGTCAGCAAAACAAGACCAGGAGCTGACTGTGGCTCAGATTAGGAATTCTTTATTGCCAAATTCAGATTTAAATTGAAGAAAGTAGGGAAAACCAATAGATCATTCAGGTATGACCTAAATTAAATCCCTTAAGATTGTACAGTGGAAGTGAGAAAGAGATTTAAGGGACTAGACCTGACAGAGTGGCTGATGAACTTTGGATGGAGGTTCGTGACATTGTACAGGAGGCAATGATCAAGACCATCCCCAGGAAGAAGAAATGCAGAAAGGCAAAATGGTCGTCTGAGGAGGCCTAACAGATAACTGTGAAAAGAAGAGAAGTGAAAAGCAAAGGAGAAAAGGAAAGTTATACCCATTTGAATGCAGTTCCAAAGAATAGCAAGAAGAGATAAGAAAGCCTTCCTCAGGGATCAGTGCAAAGAAAGAGGAAAAGAATTGAATAGGAAAGTGTAGAAATCTCTTCAAAAAAATCAGAGATATGAAAGGAAAGTTTCCTGCAGCGATGGGCTCAATAAAAAACATAAATGTTATGGACCGAGGAGAAGCAGAAGATATTAAGAATAGGTGGCGAACATACACAGAAAAAACTACAAAAAAGATCTTCACAACCCAGAAAATCACGATGGTCTGATCACTCACCAAGAGCCAGACATCCTGGAATGTGAAGCCAAGGGGGCCTTAGGAAGCATCACTATGAACAAAGCTAGTGGGGATGATGGAATTCCAGTTGAGTTATTTCAATTCCTAAATGATGATGCTGTCAAAGTACTGCACTCAGTATGTTAGCAAGTTTGGAAAACTCAGCAGTGGCCACAGGACGGGAAAAGGTCAGTTTTCATTCCAATCCCAAAGAAAGGCATTGTCAAAGAATGCTCAAACTATTACATAATTACACCCATTGCACACGGTAGCAAAGTAATGCTCAAAATTCTCCAGACCAAGCTTCAACAATACGTGAGCCATGAACTTCCACAGGTTCAAGCTGATTTTACAAAAGGCAGATGAATCAGCCATCAAATTGCCAGCATCCCCTGGATCATCAAAAAGCAAGAATTTCAGAAAAGAAAAAAAAAAAAACACCTCTATTTCTGCCTTATTGATTAGGTCAAAGTCTCAGATCATGTGTATCACAATAAACTGTGAAAAATTCTCAAAAAGATGGGAATATCAGACCACCTGAGCTGCCTCTTGAGATATCTATGTCCAGGTCAGAAAGCAACAGATAGAACTCGTCATGGAACAACAGACTGGTTTCTAATAGGAAAAGGAGTATGTCAAGTCTGTATGTCATCACCAGCTTATTTAACTTACATGCTGAGGACATCATGAGAAACACTGGCCTGGATGAAACACAAGCTGGAATCAAGATTGTGGGGAGAAATATCAATAACCTCAGATATACATATGACACCACTCTTATTGTAGAAAGTGAAACAAAACTAAAGAGCCTCTGGGTGAAAATGAAAGCGGAGAGTGAAAAAGGTGACTTAAAACTCAATGTTCATAAAACTAGCATCATGGCATCTCGTCCCATCACTTCTTGGCAAATTCATGGGTAAAGAGTGGAAGACTTTATTTTGTTCACGTGAGCTGTGTGTCCTTGTGTGGCTGTGTGGAGAAGTGCTCCCAGTACCACCAGTCATTCCCCTAGTCCACCCCTGTGCTCTTGCTTTCCCCCCCATCCCTCTGGGGCAGCTCCTGTTGACCTTGCCTTGTGACCATAGCTACCTTGCAGGCACCAGCAGCAACTTTATTGAAGCCTGAGTGACACCTGCCACTGTGACATGTGGCCAGAATGTCCCAGGAAAAGGGTAACCCTGGTGCCCATCAGGAACAGGCCCATACTGCTGCTTGGGGGTGCTTCAGTCTGCCTTAGCACCATGTACAGGCTCACAGGCTGTCTGATGATCAGCCACTAGCTCCCACAGTATGTGGTGTAAAACCACGGGCTCAGCAGTGCTAGCCCATGGAATTTGTGGGTCTCATCTGTGATGGTGAAAATGACCTGCAGGCAGTCGGGGCACTGGGGGTGCTCAGAGCCTGGCCCAGTGCTACCTGGGGCCCAGCATCCTAGCCCTGGAGTCGGTGGACAGGAGCCCCAAGGCCACCTGGGGCCCTGTGGTGGGTCAGGATCTCCCCAGAGGAAGCACTCGGTTTGAGTGGTCCCTGGGCCTGGAGGTTCCAAAGGGTTAGGACACACTGAACAGGTTAGGCGAAGGGGACAGGGAACTGAAGGGGCTCGGGTGAGCCTCTGTCTGCAGGGAGTGAGTCAGCCTGACCTTGGGGTTGGGTGGTGTGGGCTTGGAGTTTTCAAGGCTGGGGCTCAGAGAATGTGCCAATTGGGTTTGGGTAGGCAGGACCAGACTGTAGGTCAAAGTGCATCTCAGGGCTCCACCCATCTGGCCCTCATGCCCATGTATGGGTAGAAGCTCTCCTGGCACCTCTTCTGCCAGTAACCCTCAGTGTCAATGGAGAGCTTTCTAGGGAGCACCTTCATCTGGCCTGGTGGCAGGAGTCCAGGGCAGGGGTCGACCAGGTTTGTGCAACTGAGGAGGGGAAGGGTCAGTTCACAGGGGACCCCGGCTGGTCTCCAGGGTGCTGTGTGTTCAGGGGCCTGACTCTGACCAGGGTGACCAGGGCTTGGATGTCTGTGCAGCAGGGCAGTGCCCAGGAACTGAGGATACACTGCCTCACTGTTGTAAGGAAACCCAGAGAATGCAGAGAAGCTCCCCATCCACGCAAAAGCAGTTATCACTTCATGTCTGACATGGACAGATTTTCTCTATGAGTAAGTGTACTTATTTACGTACTTAAATAAAGTGTGTTGTTCTAACTATACTATCCTGCACTGGCAAGGGCCAGGACCCATATGTCCTGCCAATCCCTAGAAAGAATGGAAGGTGCCCACCCAGGGGGTCATAGCGGGGTTCTGGTTGGTGGTTAGGGGGTCAGCAGAGTGATTGCAGTGCACAGACCTGTAGGTCCACGGAGGCTCCTCAGGACAGTAGAGAGCATCAGACTGGGAGGGGTGAAAGAGACATGGTCCTGCAGCCTAGGGCTGGGAATTGGGCCTTAGGTACGAGGGTTTACCATCTGAGTCACCAGGGAGGGTTTAGCCTCTGGTNAGCAGAAATAGATGTTTTTCTGCAACTCTCTTGCTTTTTCCATGATCCAGTGGATGTTGGCAATTTGAACTCTGGTTCCTCTGTCTTTTCTAAAACCAGCTTGAACATCAGGGAGTTCACGGTTCACGTACTGCTGAAGCCTGGCTTGGAAAATTTTGAGCATTACTTTACTAGCATGTGAGATGAGTGCAATTGTGCGGTAGTTTGAGCACTCTTTGGCATTGCCTTTCTTTGGAATTGGAATGAAAACTGACCTTTTCCAGTCCTGTGGTCACTATATGGAAGAACTGTGCAAAAAAGATCTTCACAACCTAGATGATCATGATGATGTGATCACTAATCTAGAGCCAGACATTTTGGAATGTGAAGTCAAGTGGGCCTTAGAAACTATGAACAAAGCTAGTGGAGGTGATGAAATTCCAGTTGAGCTGTTTCAAACCCTGAAAGATGATGCTGTCAAAGTGTTCTCCTTGTTTCCATTAAGTGAGAAGTTGGCTGTTATCATTGTTCTCCTGTATGTAATGTGTCACTTTCCCTTGGCTACTTCAGGACTTCTGCTTTATTGAAGCTTAACAGTTTCCCCTTGATCATGCCTAAGAGTGGTTTTCTATATGTCACCCTTGGTTCCTGGAATTTCCTCAGTCTGTAAATTTATATCTTTCCAAATTTAGTGAGCGTCTGTCTCTATGTCTGCACATATTTTTTGTGCATCCCATTCTCTTTACTGCCTGGAACGCCAAAGGACTCTAAAGCTTTCTCTCTTACTTTTTTCTTCCATCTTTTTTTCTCTTTGTCCTTCAGATTGATAATCTATTAATCAATATTCAAGGTCATTTTTATTATACCAGCTTCAATATGTTGTTAAGGTCATTAAGTTCCCAAATTTTTCATTTCAATACTGTACTTTTCAGTTCCAGAATTTTCATTTATATAGTTTCTATTTCTCTGCTAGAGTCCCTGTTTATTCATTGTGTGTATATAAACATATGTTTGTATATATATTATTTATATATATATACATAGACAATGGCTGATTTAATGCTGTTGACTACTAATTGCAACATCTCAGTAGAGTGAACTTGCAGTTGGTATCTATTGACTGATTTTCTTTTTCCTTAAGTATGAGTCATATTTTTGTTTCTTCAGATTTCTAGTACTTTTATCACTGGACTGGATTATATTCATTTACAGAGTGATTTTTATTCCAGGAGGCAGCTGATCTGAGAGGGCTTAATTTCTAGTCTTTCTTCAGTCATGGACAATGGCTATAATTTCTGCTCAACTCTTTCAGCTTTTAGCTGATGCTTTGTTTCACCAGGAACTCTGGATTTTTCTCCACATAATTTTGTTTAGCCATTAATCAAAGATTTTGACAGATTCTATATGCAGGTCTGGGGCTCTCTTGCTTCACAGATTTTTCATGTACCTTCTCTCTGGCTGCTCTGCCGACCTGGAACTGTCCTTTTACACCATAAGCCAACAGACTGTGGCTCTTTACTACTTAAGCTATTTGGAGTTGTGGGGATGGCCTCAAACAAAAAGTCACAAACACACAAACATCACCTATTGCACTTCATTTTTCTTTTTTCCTTTTTCAAAGGTAGTTATTTCTATCTTTGGGAGGGTTAATCTGACCATGGTAACTCCACCATTATCAGACTCATAATACTGATTTTTATGTTCATTTTGTATTCAGCAATCTTGCTAAATTCCTAATTGTTTAAATTTGTATTAATACATTTGTGGGACTTCTCTGGTGTTTCAGCAGCTAAGACTCTGTGCTCCCAATGCAGGAGGCCTGGATTTGATCCCTGGTCGGGGAACTAGATCCCACATGCTGTATTTAAGACCCATTACAGCCAATTAAGTATTTTTTAAAATTTGTACATTCTCTTGTATTTCCTACATAGACTATTATATTGTCTACAGATATTTGTTTTTCTTCCTTTGTATCCAGTTAGCATAGCTCATTTCGTTTCCTCTAATTATGCTAGCTATAAACTCAAGTACAATGCTGAATAAAAATGATAGATAATAAGTATCCTCATCATAGTCTTGACCTTCATGGTAGTGCTTCTGAAGCATCACCATTAAATGTATTTTACTGTAGGTTTGTAATAGATGATCTGTTAAAGAAATCTTTAATTTCTCTTTTTGCTATTTCATTGCTGGTATATAGAAAGGCAACAGATTTCTGTGCATTCATTTTGTATCTTGCAGCGTTACCAAATTCATTGATGAGGTCCAGTAGTATTCTAGTAGCATCTTTAGGATTTTCTATGTATAATATGTCATTTGCAAACAGGAAACAATCCCATTTACCACAGCATCAAAAACAATAAAATACCTAAGAATAAATCTATCTAAGGCGGCAAAGGGCGTCCTTGGCAACTCAGTGTTAAAGAATCGGCCTGCAATGCAGGAGACGCAGGTTCGAAGCCTGGATTGGGAAGATCCCCTGGAGAAGGAAATGGTAATCCACTCCAGTATTCTTGCCTGGGAAATCCCATGGACAGAAGAGCCTGACAGGCTCCCAGAAGGATCCCAAAGAGTCATACACGACTTAGTGACTAAGCAACAAGTGAGGCAAAAGTCCAACACTCTGAAAATGGTAAGACACTGTAGAAAGAAACTGAAGCTGACACAGATGGAAACACAGACCATGTTCTTGGATTGGAGGAGTTAATACTGGTAAAACGACCATATTACCCAAGGCAATCTACAGATTCAGTGCAGTACCCATCCAATTCCAATGGCATTTCCCACAGAACTTTGGCACTGTTGAGCACTCCCTCCCCTTTGAAACTCTTCCTACGATTTCCATGCCTAATCTCCTTCCTAGTTTTGACCCTCTCTCTCCAGCAATTCCTTCTCCCTTTTGTAGATTCTTCTTCCTTCAGCCTTTAAAGGCTCATGTTCTCTGTGGCTCCATTATTAAGTCTTGTCTCACTCTGCATGACCTTTCTTGGCACCATCATCCACTTCCATGACTTCAATTGCCACTTTTAAAAGAACATCTCCCAATACATAGTTCTGGGCCAGAGCTGTCCTGCTGTTTCTCTCCCTCTCGCATCTGATGTGATCACAGTGACTTCTGTCTAGTGAGTTAGGCACTCAATAAATATGTCTTAAATTTAAAAAGTTCTCAGCTGCCTGAATAACTTGAACTATAATTCAAAGACCAGTTTCAGTGTTGGAGAATATGCACAATTTGATAAAAACTCCTATCAAGTTTCTTGAAACCAGGAAATGGTAGCACAAATGAAGTATCACCTTGGAAAAGCTGCAACCCGGGACTTCCCTGGTGGTTCAGTGGTTAAGAATCTGCCTGCCCATGGAGGGGGTGTGGGTTCAATCCCTGGTCCGGGAAGATTCCACATGCCACAGGGCAACTAAGCCTGTGAGCCACAACTATGGAGCCCATGTGCCTAGAGCCCGTGTTCTGCAGCAAGAGAAGCCCACACACCACACTAAAGAGCAGCCCCCACTTGTCACATCTAGAGCAAGAATGCTCACAGCAACGAAGACCCAGCACAGCCAAAATAAATGAAATCTTTTAAAAAATGAAAAGCTGAAACACACATCAATTACAGATTTTTTAAAAATTAACATGTATGCTCAAAAGCTTAAAACTACCAAATACCACACAGGTAGGAGGAAAACTAAGCTATAACTGTCCCAGACAAAAGGCTTATTCATTTTCAAAATGACTTTCTACTGCTCCTCAATCTGGCCTCCTTTTATAGAACTGATTTGCTATAACTCTGGATCTTTGTGTTCATTTTCCTAAGACCGCTCCAGCCATCTTTGGGTCTTACTATCCAAGTTAAAATAAAATTTTATTAATTCCAATTTATCAGCTCTCCCAACATGTGAAGCATTAAACACAATCAGGCATCAATATTTATTAACACAAGACAAAGGAAACACATTCAATGAGTTAATAGAACACTGTCCAGCCAGATGTTAAATTTAAAAATGTATATCTAGTCTAATTTCAAATAAATAAAAAAAAACTTTATACATAATTACACAGTACTATAATTTGAATCTGACACTGGTAAATATCTTGACAAAAAATAAACAAAACAGCATTTAGGACTAAAAAATTATTTTTATATCTTTACACTCTCTTCCTCTGGACAAATAACATGGCCCATCTACATATACCTAAACCAGAAAAGTGTGAATGATAAAGAAAAGGCCTATTGTGTATCTGGAGTGCTGCAGCTTGCTCCAAATACTCTCACAAGAAAGCAGACAACAAAAAACAGCTCTAAGGCATAGACCATGTTGGAGTTGGAGGGTGAGGTGATAACTCCTCATTGCTTTAGTCCTGGATATTCAAGGAAAGTAATTTTATTTGGCCAAGATATTGAGCACCATGCCTGGGGCAGAGACCTTAACAACAACAACAACAAAAAACCTAAGGCCTCAGGCCCTCTGTTGATTCAACAAAAGCATTAAGCAAGCATTGCCCAGGGACTAACATTAAGGAGAAGCTCAAATGACCAATAGACAGGTGGTCCCTCCACAGCCTGAGGCAGCACAACTGTATCAGGAGGACCTGATACAGGGGAGACAGGGGCAGGAAGGAAATGAGTGGTTTCACTGATGCCCGTGAGCATGCTGGTCATCCCAGGGTCTCCTGCAGGAGACGGTATTTGTCCTGAGGCAGCCCCTCCCTGATCTTCCCTCCTTACTTTGGCTGAGAGGTTCAAAAACTTTCAGATGAATAGGTTCTCTCTTATTTGAAATGAGGGTCTGCTATTCATTTAGGTCCTCCCTCCCCGCCACCCAGGCATGAAAAGCTAGACAGAATGTGCCCCCAGGTTCTGGCAGGGCTGTTTCTATCAATAATGGCCTTTGGGGTCTGTCTTAATTGCCAGTTCTACCATAAAGGTTATGCTGGAAAGACTAAGAGCATTGTGTCATCAAGAGAGTTTTCTTAGCAAGTCTGCAACAGACTAGGCATTGGATCTGCAGATGATCCCACAAACACATCTAAATTAACGACTAGACTCTCCTCCCCTTCCAGAGGAAACTTTTCCCCAGACACATCTTAGCATCTTAGCTTTCTTTCCTCCACCAGCTTATTCTGGCTTTGGGGGATAGGCAAAAGATAAAGCAGTCAGGGGCAGAAAGCAAAAAGATAACAATAAATCAGAGGCCTGAGGAACTACCAAACTAGATAATCAGCCCCTAAATAACCGGGAATTGGGCATGAGATTCACGGAATGAGTACAGATCCACACTGTCCAGTATGGTAGCCAATAGCCACTCGTGGCTACTGAGAACTTGAAATACGGCTAGTCTCAAATTGAGATGTGTTTAATACACACTAGATTTCAAAGATATAATATGAAAAAAAAGTAAAATCTCTCATTAATAAATTTTTATATTGATCCCACATTGAAATGATAGTACTTTTGATATATTGTGCTAATAATATATTAAAATCAATTTCACCTGTTTCTTGTTACTTTTTAAAATGCAGTTACTAGAAATTTTTAAATGACAGACATGGCTCACATTTCATTTCTAGCAGACACCCTACCTTGTGAAATAAGAATTCTGAAAGCAGCCTATAGGACAGACTCTGTCTTTTATATCTTTTTCTTAGAACTTGTGGATCACGGAGATAGGAGATCCTCAGGATCCCTTGCTTTGATTAGTGACCCATTAAAAATTCTTTTTAAGAAAGTTACTTTCCAAATAAGCATGCCGTTTTCTCTGCAAACCAAACCATTGCTAGTGACTGGGACATCTAATACAAGTGCTTTTTTCCTGTACATCCAAGAACCTTTCCCATCGTGTATAATGGAATGTCATCCAAAATGCTGAAGAGAGATCTGGAACTGGAAAATGTCAAGGTCGTGCCTCTGTGGAGAATGAGTTTGGAGGAAGAGGATTATGTAAAAGGAAGTCAATAAAGTGGCTCTGAGTCATGAGTCTGTGTAAGGGCAGACCCCAGGAGTGCTGCCGTGGCAAAGGGTCTGGTCTTTCCATTATAAACCTTATTTTCAGGGTAATTACAAGTCTTAAAAATTGTTTAAAAACATATTTAGTTTACATGATGTTACAGTGGGGTAAATAATATGTATTATTAAAATAGTCTAAATAAATATTTACACAATAGATCAGAGTGGGTCAAAGAGAACCATTCTGATTTAACAAGTTAACTCTGTTCACTTTGAGTTTTTTTTTAATTTTTAAAAATATTTCTGTAAGAAAAAAAATAATAAAATTCAACTATATTCAAATACATGAAGTATCAGACTAAAGAAAGGAAACCGAGCCAGAGGCCACACTCAGTCCCAGGCTCCATCTGCTCGGCCTGGGCACCACAGTTATTTCAAAAGGGTTTCTTGCATACATTAGACTTCCCCTATTTCAGCATAAGCCTGGCTGTTTTGGCAACCCAAATCGGTCAGTTCTGAGACATGGAGTTATGAGGCCTTAACACCTTCTCGTGACTGTCGATCCCACTGCCTTCCCAGCCTATTGCTCTTCTTCTTAAATCCCTGCCCTCATGAACTGGAAGCACAGAGGATGCTCTTCAGTTCTCAGAAAAGAGAAGCTGTGTGTGTAACTGCAGACACAGTATACAATGGGCCAGGAAAAGAGGAAATTCTAAATTCTTGTGTAGTCACTCTACATGTGAAAGACTGTTTCAACACTGGGGGCAAGAGTGAGTTATTGTGGTTCCTTAGAACTGGGTGGGATCTAATGAATCTTAGCTTTTCCTAACATTTTGATTTTTCAACTGAGATTTTTCAGTTTGTAGAAACAGGCTGAAGTCTTAAAAGCCTAAGCTGATTCTGGGAATGCAAGCCTAAAAAACAAACATAGGCAGCTTCAGTTTATAAAATATACCAGCCAACAGAGACATAGTACAATGTGCAGCAAAACCTGCAAACAATTTGCACTTTTTAGTCATCTACTCAATTACACCGCACCCAGAGAATGCCGAGATTCTCTCTCAGAGCAGCAATGTCTCTACTTTAGTTGTTACAACTATACAAGCCAATTCTTACGTTTTTTCGCTGAATTATGTGTATTCCTATTTACATGTTTAAAACACTGGTCAAAATGTTTTACAGTCAAGAATTATATATATAAAGTAATTCTCATATTCAGTGGGTTATCTGATTTGCTTATGGGTCAACTGAAAGTAAGCCGAGTAGTTCCATGTTAAAACCCGCAGTGTCTAACTATGGCAAAACGGCAAGATACAGTACAGAGCGGGGGACTGCGTAACTCAAACTACCCCCTCCATGTGAATTAATCAAACTCCCTTACAAAACTCTAAAACAGCATTAGATAAAAATACAAGTATATACAACAAATGAAAAAAATGCAACATGCATGTAATTGCTTTAGTAACGTGCTGCTCACGCTATGTCAAAGCTCATGACTAACAGATTGTTAACATTTTTTTCATTTGCCACCACAGAATTCCCCTCTCCTGCGTGTCCTGTGATGGCAGGATCCCACAGGATGAGATGAAGGATATCATGTAGCCATCTCAGCTTATTTCACATCAGTCGCGGGTCTCTGGCTCCCAGGGTTTTGCAGGACAGTCCCTGCAATCCCAGGAGGCTGGTTACATGTTGTAAGCCACATAGATGGGGTCCAGCTGGTCGGCGAGGAAGCTGTCCCGGAGGTGCATCCTCTGCTTCTCTCCTCTGGAGTTGATGGGGATGACACCTGGGTCCACCACGACCACCACACCCACGATGAGGTAATGCTCCTCCAGGACCACGTTCGTCACTAAAGGAACCAGATCCAGCGCCTCCTGTTCGGAGCCACACAGTTCCACGACCACCACGAGCAAGTTGGTCCACGTGAACACGGCACTGCAATTTCAGTGGCGCTCAGTTAATGTGGCATCTTTTACAGTGTCTGCCCAAGACTTACCCTCACTGCCCCAAGTACTGCCTTCTCACTTGGACCCAACCAGAAGGCTCTGAGCCACATGTGTAATGAATGGCCTTGCCCCTATGATAACAACTGATTGATTAAACCATTTGAAATCTCTTGGGCGTTTGGAAGTGGGAATGAAAAGTTGTTAGCTGGTCACCTGAGCTGAGGATATGTGGAATGGAAGGTGCTGGTGTAGTAGGTGTGCAGAGACATACAGGGAATGGCTTTTCAGGGAGGAGAGAAAGAACGGAGGGGATGCCAACATGGCCCTAGAAAGCGAGGAGATGGTGGTTCCTGATGGCCTTTCCACCCGTTTCTACCTTTCTTGAGATTTCAGAGCTGTTTAGAGACTTCTAGGAGCCTCTGAGATAACCAATGAGGTGTTCTTTCTATAACCTCTCTTTTGCTTAAAAGTTGTTTTGAAGATAATTCTTGATATTTGCAACAAAACAGCTTTGACTAAGATTGCTATCTATAATCTAACACCAAACAGGAAGGGAGTTGGCTGGCCTCTGAGCTCAGCGCCCCACTCAAGTGTCTCTCCCGTCCTGCCATAAGGCACAAAGTCACCTTTCGTTCAGTGGGATTGCTGGGTTGGAAGGTACGAACTGACTTGTGTTGCGCAGTGTTGAGCTGCTTTAAAAATAGATTCCAATCATTAAGAAAAATGTACATGATATTTGGTTGCATCAAAAGTCAAATGCTTAAAATTAAGGGGTAACCTTGACACCCAACTTTTCTGCACTGTTCTTACACTTCCTTGTTCAGGTCTGAGGAGAGACTGACAAAAGCAAGACAAAGAAGCATTTGGAAAGCACGAACAAACCACTAAAAGAACTGTGGCTACTTTGCACAAACTTAAAAAAAAACCAAAAACCAAACCTGAGGAAGGATGCACCAACTAAAATATGAATAAAAAGAAACTGGGTGGATTCTGTATTGTCAAGAATCCAGGATGAAAGCCAACAGTTAAAAATTACAGAATTTCAATTGTAAGAAATTTTTAGTCAGCATAGGTTGGATGGTTCTTTATCAGGGATAATGAAGGGGGGAATTCCTGCCCAGACAGGAACCTGGACCAGATAATGATGATAATCCTTTTCATCTGCTGACCAGTTGATAGAGTATGAAGCACACTCCCACTTGATCCTCCTGATGAGGAAAGCAGCCTGGGAGGTGTGGGCATTTGCTGCAGGTGTTTGGGCAGATGAGGAGAAGCCTGGGGGAAGGAAATGAGTTGCCCAAGGCCCCCCCTCTAGTAAGGAGCAGGTGGGTTAGTCGCTGAGTTGTGTCCAGCTCTTTGTGACCCCATGGGCTTCCCTGGTGGATCAAACGGTAAAGAGTATGCCTCCAGTGTGGGAGACCTGGGTTCGAGCCCTGGGTTGGGAAGATCTCCTGGAGGAGGGCATGGCAACCCACTCCATTATTTATTCCT
>SJYV01001714.1:127070-194757 GCA_006410875.1 Neotragus pygmaeus
TTTTTTTTTTTTTTAAAGATTTTATGCACACACTGTACACACAATGCTACCTGGTTTATGTCTACATAGAAAGAGAATGATTTAGTTAGGTCTACAGAATGTTTTGGGCTTTCCAGGTGGCTCAGGAGTAAAGAATTCGGCTGCCAAAAGGCAGGTTTCATCCCTGGGTCGGGAACATCCCCTGGAGAAGGCAACAGCAACTCACTGCAGTATTCTTGCCGGGAAATCTCATAGACAGAGGAGCCTGGAAGGCTATAGACCATGGGGCTGGAGTAACAAAAAGTCAGACACGACTGAGCAATTAAACAGTAGTAACAACAGAATGTTGTATTTTCAGGAATAGGAATAGTTCTGAAACATTTAGCAAAACAAAGTGCTGGAAGCTGTTGGAGAGAGGAGGGTAAGAAGACCGGTCACATAAGATGAGCTGATGATTACAGTAATAAAAACAACAGAAACACAGTAGCTAATGACTAGGGAGTGCTTTCCGTGTGCCAAGCAGCGTTCCAGACACCTGAAGGCGCCATGTAATTTAATCTCACATCGTGTCCACAAGACAGGAAATGCCATCACTCCCAGGTAGGAAACTGAGAGACTGAGTGAGCTCAAAGCCACACAGCAAATGGCAGGGACAGGCTTCAAAACCAGGACACCCAGCGAGGTGTGCTCCCCTGCCTCCAGGATGCCTGAGTGCCTCCCGTGAAACACGGAGTAACTGCAGAGCCAGCCAGCAGGGAGCACAGGTAAGCGGCGAAGGAGAAGTGACCTGGCTCTGTTCCAGCTGTTTAGTTCAGTGAGCGGTGCGTCAGTTCTTGATGTGTATGATGCACGCAGTGTAGAGAGTTTTTAATGGCCATTAATGGTGGCAGGAAGGTTGAAGCCAGGCCTCTTTACCAGGTAGACAGGCCTGGGGGCTGCTTACCCCAGAGCCCTGCAAGCTGTCTCGTGAGCCGCCAAAGGGCTGGAGTGCTTAGCAGGTCAGCTCCTGTGCACAGACTCCTGCTCGCAGGGCTTAGGAACAGAGGAACCGAAGATAGAACATCTGTCTCAGGAGCCTGTTGAGGGATGCAGGCAGCCCTACGAGGCTGCTGAGAGGCTGTATCCTGCCAGGGGCATTCACCCATCACCGGGCACGTCTCTACGACTGCCTGGCCAAGCTATCCTGAGGTTCAGCTATCCTGATGCTGACACGAGGCCCTGGTGTTTACTTCCTGGGTCTTCTTCACAGGACAAAGTCTTATTGCAAAGGAATATAAAGTCACGGGTGGGTTCTAGAGTTGCAGAGAGGGAATAATTCAACACACATACTCCACAATGCAAAGGCAGGCTGCAGAAGGCCAGCCTGTACTAGGGGCATTTGAAATGCACAGCAGGACAAGGGGGAGGAGCCGGTGAAGGTACCTCCAGTGGCTGCTGTGAGCTCCGTCCGGCGGACAAAACCCAGGTATCCTGTCCGAGCCCAGAGGGTCTGGGCAGCATCCCCAAAGCTGAGGCGGGTGTTGAAGTGGTCAGCTTGCAGAGTCTCACTGTCATAGATGGTATAATAGCCGCTGGCTGTGTGGGGACTGTTCACCCAAATCTACAAGAAAAGGGTCACATTTCGCCAGAATCAATTTGGTTCACTTAGCACAGATTATGTTGATTTTCTTAATCTCATTTTTATAATAACCAAAAAGGAACAACAATGAGAGCAGCTGCCAGTAACTGAATTTACCATGTGCTGAACAGCACTTTACAAACATCACCCCCATCAATCGTGACATACACGACATGACAATGCCGTCTGTACTACTGGCACTCCTGTTTTACAAAGGAATACTTGAGTGTGTAGCCATGCCCTTCTCCAGGGGCTCTTCCCGACCCAGGAATTGAACCTGGGTCTCCTGCATTGCAGGCAGATTTTCTACCATCTGAGCCACCAGGGAAGCCCTTAAGAAATTCACCTAAGATACAGAAACTGAGCGACCCAGATCCAACCTGGAGGCTACGCTGCCAACTCGGCTCATTTCTCAGCCTCTTTCAGAGTCTCACCAGCGCACTGAGGGATCATTTCTGTGCTGTGTAACTAAGTGAAAAAGCCCGCAGGAAAACACTATAGGGTATTTGGATTTACAATGTAAAAAACACTATAGGGTATTTGGATTTACAGTGTAAACACAGCAATAGCCAACAACAGTAATAACACGAGTGTTCACTGTGTGACAGGCACTGTTCCATCTGTATACAGATACAGATATTAATGCATTTAACTGTCACACAATTATACTAGGTAGGTGGTATTATTATTTACAGTTGAGGAAACTAGGCCCAGAGAGCTTGAATAACTTGTGCATTAACAAGAAGCTAGTAACTGGCAGAGCCTGGTCATCTGGCTCAGTCACCTGGAGCCCTGCTCCCGGTTAGCTGTGAGATAAGACAGCAGTTTTTTCTCAGAGATTCGGAAGGAAGAAAATTAGTCTTTCCAGTGTTTTTATAAGGGCTTTCCAGGTGGCACTAGCAGTAAAGAACCTGCCTGCCAAAGCAGAAGACGTATGAGATGCAGGTTCAATCCCTGGGTTGGGTAGCTTCCCTGGTGGAGGAAATGGCAACCCATTCCAATATTCCTGCCTGGATGGAGACAGAGCCTGGCAGGCTATAGTCCATGCGTTGCAAAGAGTCAGACACGACTAAAGTGACTTAGCATGCACAATATTTTTATATTAATACAAAAATGAATATATTTTGGAATAAAATTTATATAAATGTTATTTTTTTAAATATTTTTTTAATTTGGCTGAGCCCAGTCTTAGCTGAGGCAAGTGGGATCCTTAGCTGTGGCATTCTTCGTTGCAGCATGTGGGTCTAGTTCCCTGACCAGGGATCCAGCCCGTACCCCCTGCACTGGGAGCAAGGAGCCAGCCACTGGACCACCAGGGAAGTCCCTGTATACATTTAAAAAACTCAGTATTTGTGGCTCCTTTTAGTTCCACTCCTTAATAGATGGGAGCAGACGAGTTCATCCATTTTCTTCTTCAGCTAAGGGAATGTCAGTGGACAAATCTGGGACTAACTCTAGCTTGCGTGCCTCAATCCTCTCTCCATCCTGGTCTCCTTCTCCCCTTCTGCCTCATTTTAGTTTTGAGCCTTACAGAGAAAGTGGAAAATTCTCAAACATTCACCATGAGGGAAAAGCTAAACCCACAGCTTCCTGACGTTTAGAACATAAACCCTGGGGTCTTTCACTGCTGGCTTTTCCGAGTCAAGCGGAGAGTTATACATACCTCTCCCAGGTGAGAGTCTCCAACAGGCCCTTTGGTCTCTGGATTAACAATAACTACTTTCACTCCAGGTAAGATCTAAGAATCAAAGAGAAAACACAAAAATTGAGTTCCATCAGATCCCATGACCTCTAACAAATGCAGTTTCCACTTCCTCCCTCCAGTGAGGTGAGGGAGTGCACACAGGCCAGAGCTGAGGATCTGACGATCACAGGGTCGTTCTCAGGGCACAGAAGTATGTAAAACAAGATTCTGCCTCAAAACTAAACTAGGGAACTGACCTGTCTGCCATCCCCTCAAAGGTGAGAATCCGCAGACCATGGCGGCTGGGCAGGTGAGGGGAGAGATGTCACGTGCCCGCATCTCCCTCGGAGGGAAAAGGAAACGGCAGGTGCTGGCAGGGGCCTCTTCAGACACCTGTCCTCTGTCCTAAAGCTCTCTTTTCTCTGGGTTTCTAGCATCAAGAAGCTCACACATGTAAGACTTCAAGGAAAGAAGAGGAAGGCCATTCCTGCTCGTGTGGGCCAGGCACTGCTCTGAAGTCCCTGAGGTGCTCGCCGCCAGTGGAGGCAGAGGAAGAGCTGGCAGGACAGTAAGGAGGTCCACCCAAATCCACTTGGAAGAGTTTAAACAGAGGAGTGGAACAGGGATTTCCCTACGGGGCTGAGCCATGACTGCACAGGTGATCCTGGGCCCACTGTTCTCTTCCCTACGTTCTCCTTGGCCTTTCAGAATTAGAAGGGATGCTGAGGCATCATTACTCTCTCCTCAAAAGGATGAGAAACTTGATAGTTTATATATGGGTTTGATCTGCTCAACCTGAGTAAACTGTACAAAACTGCTATAGACTGAGATCTATATGTTGAAATATGACCCCTAAAGTGATGGCATTAGGAGGCGGGACCTTGGGGAGGAGGTCAGGGGTGTGCTCTCATGAATGTGATCCATACCCTTATATACAAGACTCAGAGATTTCCCTGCCCCTTCCACCACGTGAGGACACAGCAACAGGACAGCCATCTGAGAACCAGAACTCCCTCATCAGAATCCGTGGGCACCTGGGTCTTGGACTTGCCACCCTCCAGAAATGTGAGAGAGAAGTTTCTACTGTTCATCAGCTGCCTGGTCTATGGTATTCTGTTAGAGAAGCCTGAATGGACTAAGGCAATAACAAAATGTTTCCCTGAACAATTGAAAGCCTTATTCTCATCTAAGATATCACTCTCAAATATCTTTAATCTCCTCCCCGTTTTGATTTCTCTTTCAACTTTAAGTATGTGTATGTCCTCCCTGGATCTTAAACCACACCCTCCATCTGTCACCCTGTCTTTCCACTTGTAATATTCATAAAGGTGGAATTGGCTCTTAGCGTTGCTCATCTCTTCACCTTGAGTATAATGAACATTGAATTTAGTTGGTTTGTCAAATAATATGTAGGTAGGATTTAAAAATAAAAATCTATGAAAATTAAGAAAGTTCAAATCCAGTATTCTTATTTATGTACCCATATGAATTTGAAAGTATTGGCTAAGTGAAAATTGTTGAATTATCTCCAGATGTCAATTCAGTCTTGTCCTGGGTACTAACATGTATATTATATGGTTCAGGTTTCTATAAAACTACATCTCCACACAGGTGACACACACCTTCCCAATGGTTAACACAACAAATTACCTTTCCAGACTCTGAGAGGAGCAAACTCTGGGGAGCACCCCGTTCCACAAGACGAACCCTGCAAAAGAACAATATTTACTACATATGAGCCTTAAAAAAAAAATCCACTACAGCTGTACACTGTCCTCCCAAACCTCTACTCTATTAAGAGCTCTCCTCACATTAGTGCAGTTTCTCAAACTCAGCATTACTGACATTCTGGGTCAGATATTTTATTGACAATTTTTGTGATGCGCTATCCTGTACACTGTAGGATGTTTAGCAATATCCCTGGCCTCTGCCCACTAGGTGTCAGTAGCATCCCCTTGTCATGACAATCCACGTTTCCAGACATTGTCCTTTGGAGGGCAAACTCTGCCCAGGCTGCGAACCACAGCACTAGAGATGTTCTGCCTGTGCAGGCTGGGTCAGTGCCACGGGCCTCACCATGAACACAGCCTAAGTCAGCAAAACCCAGAGACAGGTCCCAGAGCCTGCAACCAGGAGCTCCCCTGGGATGTAGCTCCGATTCACCTGTGGGCTGGTGAGGAGGAATGCGTTTATTCCTGTGGTTCAGATAAGAGTGCTGTTTCAAAAAACCTACACTGTCTCATTTATCTTATCTCAGTTATTTTTAGACTCCCAGAGGATAAGAATCTATCCATTTCAGTGTCATTTACGTCATATGTCACAAAATACTAGTATTACATTTTAATATGAAGGAACAGTGCAGCCACTATGAGAATTAAAGCTTTCCTCTTACAAATGTAAAATCTTATTATGTATTAATAATGAAAATGAGTTCCTTCCCTCTTACCCTCTTCCCCACAAAGACACAAACAAAAAGAATGAGGTGAGGGGGACAGCTGGCTTTCTTGAGGCTCAGAAATTTATATGCTTAGGAATGCTAACAGGAAACAAGCTTAACAATTCTACTTACCTGTCATGTCTTAATGATTTCAAATCTACGTATACAGTAGTTGGATCAGGCCCTGAGGTTCCCTGAAGAAAAATAAATCAGTGGGTTGTTTACTTAAAATTAGCTGAATGGTATTTCCATATGTTACATTTTCAAGTCAAGATATAGATAATTTAGTCATATACAGGAAAAATCCAAATTCTGTTCTGAATGCTCACCCTGTCTTCAACCAGGTGGGCCAGGGCTGTAGTCAACACCTGAGAGAAGATTCCTGGCCAGCTTTCTCATCTTTCTTTCCTTTCCTCCCCCAGGAGAGGAGGCTGGGGCCCAGAGCAGCACCGAACGGTTACCAGGGTGAGGAGGGTCCTCATCCCTGGACTCAAGGCAGGGNTTAGTGCAGTTTCTCAAACTCAGCATTACTGACATTCTGGGTCAGATATTTTATTGACAATTTTTGTGATGCGCTATCCTGTACACTGTAGGATGTTTAGCAATATCCCTGGCCTCTGCCCACTAGGTGTCAGTAGCATCCCCTTGTCATGACAATCCACGTTTCCAGACATTGTCCTTTGGAGGGCAAACTCTGCCCAGGCTGCGAACCACAGCACTAGAGATGTTCTGCCTGTGCAGGCTGGGTCAGTGCCACGGGCCTCACCATGAACACAGCCTAAGTCAGCAAAACCCAGAGACAGGTCCCAGAGCCTGCAACCAGGAGCTCCCCTGGGATGTAGCTCCGATTCACCTGTGGGCTGGTGAGGAGGAATGCGTTTATTCCTGTGGTTCAGATAAGAGTGCTGTTTCAAAAAACCTACACTGTCTCATTTATCTTATCTCAGTTATTTTTAGACTCCCAGAGGATAAGAATCTATCCATTTCAGTGTCATTTACGTCATATGTCACAAAATACTAGTATTACATTTTAATATGAAGGAACAGTGCAGCCACTATGAGAATTAAAGCTTTCCTCTTACAAATGTAAAATCTTATTAGGTATTAATAATGAAAATGAGTTCCTTCCCTCTTACCCTCTTCCCCACAAAGACACAAACAAAAAGAATGAGGTGAGGGGGACAGCTGGCTTTCTTGAGGCTCAGAAATTTATATGCTTAGGAATGCTAACAGGAAACAAGCTTAACAATTCTACTTACCTGTCATGTCTTAATGATTTCAAATCTACGTATACAGTAGTTGGATCAGGCCCTGAGGTTCCCTGAAGAAAAATAAATCAGTGGGTTGTTTACTTAAAATTAGCTGAATGGTATTTCCATATGTTACATTTTCAAGTCAAGATATAGATAATTTAGTCATATACAGGAAAAATCCAAATTCTGTTCTGAATGCTCACCCTGTCTTCAACCAGGTGGGCCAGGGCTGTAGTCAACACCTGAGAGAAGATTCCTGGCCAGCTTTCTCATCTTTCTTTCCTTTCCTCCCCCAGGAGAGGAGGCTGGGGCCCAGAGCAGCACCGAACGGTTACCAGGGTGAGGAGGGTCCTCATCCCTGGACTCAAGGCAGGGATCCATGGGACTTCCAAAACCAACACTGGCCCAAGGGGCGGCAGGGTGCCCACAATAGCACTCCAAGGTGAAAGCTTTGTGATGCTGCTGCAAAGTCACCCGACCCAGACACAGAGGACCTGAGCGTGTCCACCCAGCTATGCCGCCTTCTTTGACTCTCACTCTTGTCCATGCCTGTATTTGCGTTATGAATTTTCCAAGCTATAGAAAATTATATTCCACTCTGTTATTTTAGCCTCTTTTCTATTATTTACCCACCAAGATAACATGGCAAAATTGCCATCTGGCTAAAGAAGAGAACACAAACTTATTTGTGCTTCCTTTGCCAAAAAAAAAACCCCCCAAAAACCACAAAGGGTAATATACAAATGAAATTCAGGTAGGATTCAGAATTCTTAACTCATGTCGAGGAACATAAAACCACTGAGAGTAAACGTTTACATTAGCGCTCAACTGCCGGGCATGGATCCCAGAGATTGGCACCTAGAAACGTGGTGGTTCTACAGGACAACCTTGTGAAGAACAATACTATCATCTTCATTTTACCAACGGGCAAAATCAGGCATGGTGAAGTCCAAATAAAGAGCCCAGAGGCCCTCAGCGGGTAAGCAGCGGCCTATGCTCTGAGTTCCCCACACAAACAAGAGATCATGGCAGTCACCTGCAAACATATTGCTACGTTGACCCTGGATCCAAAAGTGGTGCTGACGGCCCGCGGGGACAGACCGATGTCCTTGAAGAGCTTGGAGAAGGACTGCTGGAGGGCAATGCGGGGCCGCTCCTCAGCCACCACCACACACGTTCGGATGCACGAGAGGTTGATTCCTCGGGTCTGTAAGACACCGCGTTGCGGGGGTAGGGGGTGGAGGTGGAGATCAGTAGGGTCACAGAACCACTGGATAAGCAATTTCATTGCCCTACCTCTTCGGTCAGGAAAAGCCAAGTAACTGTGTGCTCTCATCTCACATACCCAAAGAAAAGATATATACCTTTTTGGAAAACACCCAGAATTCCTCTAAAGTCATTACCCACAGGTTGATTTGCTCATTCTCTATTTCTTTCCTCTTTCGCCTACAACTCTTAGGTTTTTCAGCAATATATTTTTAATTCCTCTTCATTTCTGTACCTTAGATTTCTATGTCAAAATGGAGAGATGGGACAAACAGAAAAATAAATTTAGCAACACTGAGATCTAATCTCATCTCTTTTTTTCATTCTTAAGGTCATACTTCTCTATTAAAGAAAGTTCGGTGTTTTCTGACCTTCTCATATGCCACTTAGACATATGATCACTGGATACACTTGTGAATAACTGAGCCTTATCTATGGAGGAGGACCCAATCTCTAACATCCTCAGGTTGCAAGTTCTATTAGGAAAAATCCTCTTTCAGTTCACAGTTTCTGTTCATCTTCACATAAAAGTCATTTCTATTCAGCCTCCTAACCAGCTTTACCTTCTTTTCCACAATGTGTGAATCAGATCAAACTCTTTTTAAAAGAGTGCATTAAATTAGATAGTGAAAGGGATACACCTCCTGAGGTTTACAAATACCTGTTTGGATAGAAAAAAGCAGGCAGGTGTGTCTGGCCAGCCCTAAAAGGTGGGGCATCACCACGCCTGGTGAGTTTCTTCGGGACTGGCTCTTTGTTATAGCTGCTTCTTACCTTCAGAGCCTCCACCTGGTTTCCAAGCCCTTTGGTGCAAAGCTCCATCACTGAATAGGAGCAGAAGGTGTCTCTTATTTTGTACTGGTTGACCGTGGAGAGCCAGAGGAAAAGGTTGTTTTCCAACTCCATAGGAGGAATTAAGATGGACTGGTGACCTGAATAGACACTGAAATGAAAGAAGATAAGCGCTAACGCGATCAGTTCATCCTAGAATACCATCGATTCAACAAATATGTTTAACTGAGCACGAAGGACAGGGGAGGGTCATATTAGGTATAAAGGCCTGAGAATCAGCCTGGTTCCCATTCAACTCACACGACACAGTAACTACAGAATGAAGCAGACTATGGGAGGTGGCCACTGAGATGTGAAGGAAGGCTATCTCGACCACAGAATGAAGAGCAAGTCCTTCAAAGCGGGGCGGCTGTTTCATGGAGTAGGTGACAGCTGGGCCAGGCCTGAAGAATGAGCAGGAATCTGACAGTGGCTGGAGGAGATGAGGAAGCTGGTGAGAGCTCTCCAGGCAGAACAGTATATGCAAAGGCACAGAGATATAAAACTACATGGTGTGTTTAAGGTCATCAGAAATGGTATTCCAGCGTTTGCCTGGGGAAGTGGTGAGAAGTAAAGGCAGAACGGCCAGGGTCAAACTGTGAAAGTACTGAACACGAAAGAGTTTAGAATTTACCCCGTAGACAGTCACTACAGCTTGAAGTTGGGGTAAAGCTAGCTACAGGAAGGGGGTGATTAGAGACATGAGTCACTGAAGGCTGACAGGAGAGGCTGCAATAGTCTAGGTGAGACAGGATAAAGGCTCGAACCCCACCAGCACACCAGGATACAAAGGAAGGAATGGCAGAGTCTCACAGCGTATGTACAATCTTCAGCTATGAAATCTCAACTTCCTAAACCTTCAGTACACAGTAGAGTCACTAGGAGTCCAAGAATCGTCTATTGAAAAACATACTGGGCAGGGGCTTCCCTGGTGGTCCCCTGATTAAGACTCTGTGCTTCCACTGCAGGGGGAATGGGTTTGATCCCTGATTGGGCAACTAAAATCTCACAAGGGAGTGACTTAATCTGTGGAGGAGTCCCCAATCTCTACTATCCCCAACTTGCAAATTTCTCTTAGGAAAAATCCTCTTTCAGGTCACAGTTTCTGTTCATCTTCATATAAAGGTCATTTCTATTTAGCCTCCTAACCAGCTTTACCTTCTCCACAATATATGAATCAGACTAAAATCTAAAAGAGATTGGTTTTTTTCCCCTGGCAAGGCCAAAAAAACCCAAACCTGGAATTGTGGTCTTCACCTCTGGAAAGCTCGTTAGTACATGTAAGGAAGCCTCATTGATTTTTTTTTTTTTAAACAGACCCCCTAGGTGATTCTTATGTATAGGTAAGAATAATGGAGACAAAGGATATGACATTTAATTGGATGTGTGACATAAAGATACAGAGTCGAAGATAAAGCCCCAACTGGATGACTCCATCCTAAGAAGGAAGGGAACACAGAAGGAAGCCGCTGAGTCACAGGTGTCTGTGAAGCATTCCTGGAGATGCTCACCAAGGAGGTGGAAATGCAGGTTGAGATGAGGTCCTTGGGGGGAGAGTGGAAAAAACTGGGATCTGCTCTTCCACAATAAACAATCTGGTCATTGCACTACCTTCCAGCCACATGCTGTCACCCATCTCCTTACAGTCCTTCCTGCCAAGCCTGGGGGGTATGTTCTGGCTGACACAGCGTGCCATTCACCCATGTGTCATCCTTCTACTTGGCTCTGATTCTAAAATGAGGACGGATGACAGGATGGAGCACAGGAGAGGTAGAAAGATCACAGCCCTTTTGTCTGAGGCATAAAACTAACAGAAAAGAGGGAATGCAAACAAAACCAGACAAACATCAAAGATACACAAATTCCAGGAAACATCAGCTTTCTACTGAAACTTTACCAAATTAAGGGAGCACATGTAAGGATGGGATGGTCACAGCCTCAAAGATATTCCCATGCATTCTGATTCTTTGCTTTTTCCATGCCTACCTGCAGAGACACCAGAGTGCAAAGCCAAGTCCACAGTAAGGGTCAAGGCAGATGGCAATCTGCCGAGAGGAGTACAACTCACACTGGAGCTTGATGGCTCTACAGAGAGCATTGACCGCAGAGTGGGACATCTGGAAGGTAAGGAACACGGAACAGGATGGAACTGGCATCCCACAGGCAGAAGAGCAGCTCTAATGATAGATTTGAGAAGCTTCAATTCCCTCCAGCTCCTCAAAATGACGTGTATCTTTTGTTGCTTCAAAATGCCTAATCTAATTCAAGTTAAATCTATCTGTTCATTTGTCAATACGGAATCTTATGAAATATGTATTTATGACTTCATACTGTCTTTAAATGTAACTTGCCTTATCTATTAGTGCCTATGCTAGGTTCAGAACACTTCGTAACACAAATTCCTTGGGATAACTTATTCCGGAAGAGCCAATGCTTTTATTTAAATATAGCAGAGGCCCTTGATCCTCCGCCTACTGGTCTCTGGTACAACCAACTGGCCTCTCCATCTGAAGTCCCCGCAGCAGTGGTCATCTCTATTTTTTGCAGACCTGGCATTTTACCAGCCTCCAGTGAAAGTAAATATATCCCAACTACTCTACCTTCACTCCTGTGAGCATGCCAGTTGTGGAGACACTAAAATCAAGATATGCCAGCATCTCAGGAGTGGGTGGTTTATAGAGCTGAGGTAACCGTTTCCTGGGTAAGTCATCTGCAAAGAAAAAAGAAAACCAATGTCAATCACACACGTTGACAACAAGGTCCTACTGTGAACAGGGACTATATTTGATATCCTGCGTCCTGTGATAAACCATAATGGTAAAGAACACACACACACACAAACTGAGTTACTCTGCTGTAACAGCAGAAATTAAACACAACATTGTAAATCAACTCACTTCAGAAAACCTGACACGCTGGAACTCAAAAATCATTGCTATTCAGTTGGTCTTCTGTGGCTTTGCTAAAACCACATTTAGCTTCTGACATTTGCTAAGGCTTAGGGCTTCTAGCACTCAACCAACCAGCTCACATACATCACTCCTGGAGTGATGGGCTGGGGCTGAGGGCACCACTAGACAATGTAAACAAGGAAACTACATCAAGTAGATGTATTTAGCAGAAGACTAGTGAGTGGTACTGTAATACAGTAACTGAAAACTGGCTCAAGAAGCAGGCAGCCAGTGTTCAAATTTCAGCTGTGCTACTCGTCAACAGTGTCGTCACCTTGGTGTTATTTAACCTCTGTTTCTGTTTACTTGTCTCTAAAGTGGTAATAAAACCTGCCATCACTGAACTGTTAGGAAGTTAATTCACATAAAGCACTTTAAAACAACTCAAGAAGCTTTACTTGTTGTTATGCTGGTTTCAAGTTCAAGTTTGTTATTTAGTTTAGTACAGAGTATAGTAATCATAGGCTGCTTTAAAAGCTGGATGGTTTTTCTCCAAGTTAACGTGACAAATTTTAAGAACGACAATTTAGAACTGGGAATTATTTCCCTTTGCTCTTTTATGATACCTCTCCTTTCTGTCTAAAGCTCAACGTGGAATCTGAGGATATCACGGATGTCTCTGGCCCTCGCCATGCCTCCCTAATGGCTCCTCTGGCCTCCAATCTTTTGACTCTTTTCAATCTCTGTGTCACTGGGCACCCATCTCTGGCCAAACCAAGATTGTCTCTACCACCTTCCACCCAGCTCCATGCAGGAGAGAGCTGCTCCAGCACTGAAAGAAACCCTTCAGTTGTTTGTATCACAGCACACATTTCAGGTCTTCCTGAAACGTGATGGAGTCCAATAACCACAGTAGATCATCTGCATCGTTAACACCAATGCAATCCACTTGGGTTGAATACTATATAAATGACTGCTTACAGTTCAGTTCAATAACCATAAATAGATGTCATCCCTGGGTTTACATCCATATCAATTGTTCCTGTGGTGGATACTATGTAATACTTACCTGAGAACTGGTAGGGAGGAAATTAACGGTTAAGCGACTGTGAAAGGAGCCAGACTGACTGGGTTTGAATTTCAGCCTATTGGTTTGCCAAAAAGTTCATTCGGGTTTTTCTGTAACATCTTATGCAAAAACCCAAACGAACATTTTGGCCAACTTACTACCTATTTAGCTTCCCCGTGCCTCAGCTTTCTGATCTGTAAAATGAGGATACAACTGGCATCTATCTGATAGGGTTGGTATAGGAGGAAATGACGTTATACATGTTAGATGACTGCCACACCATAAGGGCTAAATAAAGTTAGATGTTGTTATTATGATTGTGTGCTGGTGCTTCACACGATGCCATTTAATCTCTACAACAACATGAAGCAGCGACGAGTAACAAGAGGATGAGGATTTATACATGTCTGCTCAACTCCAAAACCCGCACTCCCCTCTCCACTACCATCTCCAGCCACCCTAGAGTCCCACCGCCTTCTTTAGTGTAACACCATTTAAATTCATATGCCTTATGATTTTCAAAGTATTTTCATATTATGTTGCATTCGATATCCCCAATAAATATGTGAGTTATGCAAGGGTAGGTAGTATTTTAAGACAGGCTAATCTCAGCCAAGGTTATACAAAAAATGAGGACTGAAGCTTGAACCAGAACCAGGCCCGCTGACTCCTAGCCCAGTGCTGTTCCAACTATATCACATCTGGAAGTCAAAGGTCAGATCTTCTCAATGCTTTATGCAGCCCTGTATGTCTATGGTCATATCTGGCATAAACACCTAACCACACTGTTTGATGATCCAAGAGTATGAGAGGAAGACACGTTTTGTTTCCAGAGTTCAAGCACACTGTGATCTGCTTCTTTGGATCTGGTTATTGCAGCATCCAGTGCTTTGGTAATTCAACCTGAGTGCACATTAAGTTTTACATCTGTCTTAGCAGGTGGAATGGGCTGCAGCGGAAGAGCTATGTGAACATTTTTGGCATGAGAATCTAGGAAACCTCGGGGAGCGAACATTCTTGCTCTCGCAACGACCCTGGAGAAATCTCTCTTTCACCTGTGTCAATGATAGTTGGCCAGGTTTTCACGTCCACGGCTGCTGCTGCCTCTCGGGACCTCAGTAACCTCATTAGGGTCTGCGTGGTGAGAATGCAGGCTGCTTTGCTGACCTAGAAGACAAATGGACAAAAATAAGCACCCAGAAGCTTAGCCCTGTGTAGCACTATAGGCACTGGTTGCAGATAAAAGCAACTCACACATCCAACTGGGACAGGGCAGTACCAGCCTTTCAAAGAATGCACACAGGACAATGGAAGTCAGTATTCCCCTTATGTTTGTTCTGAAAATACACTGAATTAGAATGATGGACTTGTTCCCAACACAACTTACTATTTACAACAAAATATTCCATGGTCATAATCTCATTATGGACCCCAGATCTACTGATTTCATGAAGACCATAATAAAATAGAAACGTGGATTTCTGTGGTATTCAGGGAATGAGAGGTGTCAGAGGATCATCTCTGAAGCAGGTAGTGTTTACAACAGTCCAGGGAGTGGTGAGCTGCACTGGACCTAGAAAACATATCCTGAACTTGGTGGACTCTGCGTGCTCCCAGGAACCAAGCTTCCCCACACATCTGCACGTGGAAAAAATGCAAAGTCACCGACTTCCCTTACTACTCAAGCCACGCTGGTGGAAGGAAACTCCCCTCGCTGCCCCGGCCTACTTTGCACACTGGAACCAGAGCGTTCTGCTGAACTGAACTTTGTAGAAAAATCATCTGTGGTGAATGTGGCTTCTATACTGGAGGTTCCAGCTGCTGACAGAGCAGCAGTTCTTAGAGAAACAAATATTACATCAATTGGGATTTTGCAATTTGCTTCAAAGGACATTAGGATATGATGCAATACAGATTTCTTTCACTGTCTTCAATTCTCATTTCCTAGAGAAACATCTATCACTTTCAGGGTAAGATCTGGACACCTTTTTAATAATATACCAAATGATTTTGTAAACCCCAGAAAAGTGACCTTACATCAGAAGAATTCAGTTTGGCATCTAAAATTATCTTGGTTAGTATGCAGAAAAAATATTAGAATTTTTGTAAGAAAGAAAAAAAAAGTTTTATGGAGAATTACTAAATGGCACCTTCACTTACTTCCTTAATGTTTATGATAAAAACATAATCCTGTATCTCACCAAAAACAGCTTTTCCATATTTCTTCACTAAAAATGCTGGTCACTGTGATCAGATAAGGAAAAGGAGGTAATTTTCAGGAGTTAGATTTGACTTCCTGACTAAACTAAACTGGAAAAGAGTAAGGATCCTTAGTTGTCTGACTTGGGGCTTTATGAGATGCGGACAAGGAAAGTTATACCAGGTACTTACGTCAACAATCATGCGGACAGTGGGCAATGTGGCTGTGAGGTTCTGAGCATGAGGGGGTCTGACAGTCACAGGTATGCACCCCGCGTACAGACAGCCATAGAACGCAGTGATTAACTCTATGCCTGCAAGACACAGCCAATTAGCGGCCCGGTTTGTCACTGAGAAAGCAAAAGGCAGAGTTTCCAAACCTAGCTTATTAAATCGTGTGCCAGACAAGTTAACTAGACCGAAATATAATGGAGACATTATCAGAATTTTTTTTTTTTTTTTTTAAGAAAAAAATAAGTTTTTTTTGGCTGTGTGGCATATGGGATCTTAGTTCCCTGATCAGGGATTGAACCCATGCCCCTTACCTTGGAACTGTGGCATCTCAACCACTGGACCACCAGGGAAATTCCTAGAAAGTTTTTAACTTAAGAAGAAACTGAAGGTAAAAGAAGGAAGCATATAAAACAACTTTTTAAAAAATATAGAGAAGCCAAGAATAAACAAATGAGAAAGGAAGTCGGAAGCAAAGAAAACACTTGAAAGATACCTGAAGAAGGTATTTTGACATCATTATTTGATATTATTTAGGAAAAAATAAGTGCAGAGATTAGGATTGTTTCACTTGGGAAATAAAACAATGGGAAAGGAGAGATGAGGAGCATCTGAGCTTTCTCTCAATCTTAAGAAGGCCACTATGTTTTAAGAACAATCAGACCCCTGAGATGTCATTTCCCTGGTGGGTGCAGGTTTTAGGGAGGCAAAGCATCACTTGATCCAAAGCCTCTGCAATATAAGGACTCAGAGGGCGGCCCCCTCGGGCAGTGCGCACGTCCATCAATGTGATTAACTGGTGGACAGAAAACAACCTCCCAGAACAAAGCTGTTCTTAACAGCTTCTAAGAAATCTTAGTATCAATATAAACAGAAGAGTAAGAATCACTGAGTATAATGAAGTAAATGGGATAAAAGACCACAGAAGCCTGGATGTATGAGTAGGTTAGGTGACAACAGACTAAAGAAAGGAACAGCTGAAATAGTCTGCCTGAAATTCTGAAGACACCAGACTGTCATCAAATAATTGAGTCCCTCTTGCTGTGAAGACGATGAACTAGTTTACAGAGTGTGGAAGACGAAAGCAGTGAGAATCGAGGGACAGTAAGCACCAATTATAATGTGGAGAATGCTAAGTCAGAGTTCATGCACAACACAGTTTTGAACAGTTCCTGAGCACTCCTAGAAAGTCTCCTTCGAGTGTTTCCAAAAGTCAAGAAATCACCATTCACTCATTCAGTATTTACCATACTGAGCTAGACAGTGGAAATACAAGAGTAAGTACAACAGGCTCGGTCCCAGCCGGAACCCCCACACTACACAACTCTGGAGGGAGGGGTTGTCTGCACGGCAGCAGCCTCCGTGCACAGCCCGTGTGGTCACGTAGAGGCGCTCCTGTCCTCAGCAGTCTAGCAACAGAGCTTGCCCAGTCTACCGAGCTTACCAGGTGGATAGAGCAGCACCACATTGTCTCCCGCGTTTAGATGCCCCTTGTCACCAAGAACGGCCGCAATCCTCTCCGCTCGCTTATGAAGCTGAAGGCAGCTGGCTGTGCACACTGTAGTCCCCTGAAACAGAAGATGGTATATGCAGGCTTGACGCTCAGTAATGAAATACCACGGTAACAAATAAGGCCAATTTGACACTACATGAAAGGCGTGTGCCTTGCTGGATTATCTTTAGCAAGCCATCAGATTCGGTAAAACTTTCCCAAGCACCAAAAGACATGTGTGGTCTTACTTTTTCTTTCTCAGTGTTTGAAAGTACTGAGTGACTAACAACATTAACTCAAACTAAACATATGTATTTTCAGTCTTTCTTATGTAAGGCAGCTTTAAAGCTATATAGCATTTTTTTTTTTAATTTAAGTGAAGAAACAAAAGTAGAAGGAAAATAAAGAAAAGTAGGATGAAGGCAGGAATGAGGTCAGGACACTGGCTATGTGGTCAAATACATCTGCTATGAGAAAAACACAAGTCTGGCTCCATGTATTCTAACAGCAGAGACAGAAATGAAAACAGTAACTGAATCTGAGTCTGCTAGCTAACAATAAAGGTCTTGAGAATAATTTCTCCTGCAGGTCTTCATAAATAATCCTTATTGTCAATTCACGTTTTACTTAGCTGGGCTTTTGAACCCCTGTTCCTTTGTAAATATAACACCCAAGTGGGAACACGCAGAAGATCTGAATGTGCAGGTTAAGAACCAGCCTGATGTGAAAAAGACCACTGCCAGCAGCTCAAAAGTACCCCACGGACGCCCTCACCAGCCTGCTCCTTCCCTCCACATGCTGGGGCTCAGTCGCATGGTCATGTCTGACTCTTTGCGACCCCATGGACTGTAGCCCGCCAGGCTCCTCTATACATGGGATTTTCCAGGCAAGAATATTGGAGTGGTTGTCCTTTTCTTCTCCAGGGGATCTACCTGACCCAGGGATCGAACCTGTGTCTCTTGTGTCACCTGCACTGGCAGGCAGGTTCTTTACCACTGTGCCACCTGGGAAGCCCCCTTTCCTCCATCAGTTCAGTCGTGTCCAACTCTTTGTGACCCCGTGGACAGCAGCACGCCAGGCGTCCCTGCCCATCGCCAACTCCCAGAGCTTACTCAACCTCGTGTCCATCGAGTCAGTGATGCCATTCAAGGGGGACCACTATCGTGATGTTTTAATGTTAGTGGCTTTCTTTTTCTTTATATTTTTACCACCTATGAAGTGTTTGATTTTCGTAGAATTGTGCTGTACATATATATTTTGTGCTTTACTTCTCTCAACATTCTATGAGGTGTCATCTAGGCTGTGGCACCTAGGTGTGGTTCATGTTTTTGTTACCGCACAGCATTTAATTGTCAGAACATACCACAGTTTACTCATCCATTCTACTTCTGACGGACTACTCATTCTAATATACACTGGTGCACAAATATGTGAGTTTTGGTCAGGTACTGGGTATGCCTACCTTACAATTCACCAGATAAAATCAAACTATTATTTATCTATACAGTGCCAATAGCACACCGTCTCAATTACTTAAAAACTTAATTTTTAAAACCTCATGAGAAAACTCATGACAAGTTTACTGAGATAGTTTTTTGAAAAATAACTTTTAAGTTTCATGAATATAAAACAGTAGGTATTCAATATAGAAAATCTGGAAGATACAGATTAGTAAATATAAGCTGGAACCACTATTAACATTCTGGTGTGTATTTTCCTGGTTTTTCAAAACTAAGTATATATTGTATATAAAATCACATGAAACATTAAAAAATATATATCATACTATATTATGCCAGAGGCTATACAGTGCACTGGCTAAGAATGTGGGCCCTAAAGCTAGTCTGGGTTCAAATGAAGGAGATAAATTCCTAGTCCTAGCCCTGGGCCCTGCGAACTCAGGCAAGTGATTTTATATCTCTGTGCCTCTGTTCCCTTAATCTTAAAGTGAACTATGAAATGGCAAGCATCTAGGACAGGGTCTTCAGTAAGTACTCCATTATTCAAGTTATATTCTACTTTTCCTACTTCCACATTATGAGTATTTGCTGGGTCATCAACTATTCTTCTACAACACTGTTTTTAACGACTGCATAGTATTTCATCATGTTTATATGCCATAATTTATTTAGTCAATTGTCTACTGTTGGACATTAGGAATATTCCTTTGGCTAAAATCAGGGTTAAATTCATAAGGCCATTTCTTACAATAGCCTTTTTTTTTTTTTTTTGGCGTGGCTTGTGGGATCTCAGTTCCCCAATGAGCGACTGAACTCAGGCACCCTGCAGTGAAAGCACAGAGTTCTAACCATTGGACAACCAGAGAATAATCACAATAGCCTGCTTTTTGGTCCATGGCACAGCACCAAACTAAACTTCTTTAAAAAGCATTTTCCGGGCATAAGGGAACATTGTTGTATGGTTTCCTAAGCTTTCTGGTGGCTTGGGCTAATCCAAGGTAAAATATTAAAATACACAGAAGAATAAATGGACTTCATGTCCTTTAGTTATCCATATATAGTATTTCTCTAACCAAAAAGCAAATTTAAACTTAAGTTCACCAACAAATATATCTGGAGTATCATTTTTATCGGGCTGTAACTTTAACTGTAGCCAAGCCCGGGAGTGGACTGGGCAATAAGCTAGACTGTCATCAGCTTAGTGAAATGGAAGCACTCTAATCAATCCATGGGCTTAAAGAGAAGCCCACTTCATGCAGAGATGGAACAAGGAAGCCTCAAAGTTTTCTACCACAGAGAAATGGTTCTTAAGATTTTAACTGACTCTTCATTAAGATGCACAACATATTCCTCTCAAGTTCCATCACTATATAAACTCTTAATGTTGTGTGTGTGCGCGCGCATGTGTGTGTGCGCGCATATATATATCAGAATCCAAGGGGCTAGGGCAGAAGTGGGCAATCTGGGTAAGTCCCCTAAGAGATGCCAATAGATCCTCCAGTCTTCTGCCTATTGATGAGAAATACCGTTCTATGCAAAGGTCACAGTACTTTTAGCTCCTCACTCAGCCACTAAAGGGACTTCCCTGTGGCTCAGACGGTAAAGAATGTGCCTGCAATGCAGGAAACCTAGATTCGATCCCTGGAGCAGGAAGATCCCAAGGAGAAGAGAATGGTTCAGCCATTAAAACCCACAAATCTCAACAGACTCCAATAAGATGTATAACATAAAAAATATAATATTCTGGTGATCCATCCATTAGAAAGCAGTAGTTAAATGTATTCTTGAATAATTTTCAATTGGCTTTTTAGGTTAGAAAAAAATCAATTAAGTATGTGCTAAAAATTACTCTGGTTTTTAAAATGCTGACCTAAGGTCATTTTATTTCTGGTGGAAATCAAAGAACAAAAAGTCAAACTGAGTAAAAAATTACACTGATCACAATGTATTTTGCATGTGTGTAGATCTTGCAATTACATGGTTGTCCCTACTGTTCCTATCTAAAGATGACTTGATTGTGATAAAAAAGAGACAGTATTTAACGACACTTCAGGAGATCTCATTTCAGCCTTGAAATAACTGCACGATTTATCCTCATGTATCAAAACAAGGAGAAAGCAATAACTCTCCCCTCAGAGCTGGCAACTGAAATTTTCTGATTAAAGAAAGAGATCAAGAGCGCCTAAGATACCCTCACAATAGCCAGCTGATTAGATATGCAACTGAATGTTTAATACCTTGGCATTTAACAACATGAAGAGGACATGGTCAGGAGTTGTCTGGGCTCGCCACTGTAAAATCTCCGCCAGAAACTGATGCTGAAATCATACGGCAGAAAAAAAGAATCAGGATCAGCAACTTTTAAAAAGCTGGACAATACATCTCCCAACTGTTACCTGAAGCCTAGGTTCTGTCCTTGACTTGTCCATAAAAGTCAACATTTTTGGAACACTTACCTTCCTCACTAAATCATTCTCTTCAATTTGCCCAAGATCCCTTCCTGAAGCTTGTGCGATGCGTTTTCCTGCAACCAGATTCCCAACCATCACAGAAGCAGGGCCTACACCTGCAAGTTAATAGCAAAAATCAAATCTCAGGAGATGAGAATTCAAGCAATGTAGCACCTTCCCCCCACAAGCATTTCCAGACTGACCAAAGCTGATTCAAATGTTCATTCAACCACACTGATTGAGCACCCTTCTAGGCACTGGGATACAGGAGCAAACAAGACTGCTTGAATTCTAGCAGGAAAGGCAACCAATAAATACATACACAAATAAATAACGTCAGGTGGCAGAAGTGCCAGAAAACAGGACTACAGGAGAGACGGACAGGGTTAGCGGGGGTGAAGGGAGGGACAGAGTACAGACGGGAGTTTTCACTCTCAGATGGTGATGGTTGGTTGCATTGGTTCCTATTGATAAATAATTTTTATCTGCTCCAATCACAGATAAAACCCTAACAAGCAGGCTTAACAGTAATGAATATCTCTGTTCTGAAAAGAAGTCTTCCATCTATGAGGACTGAGAGTAAGTTCATCAGGAGTATCAGAAGGGCTTTAAGTGAGTAAACAAATCCACATTGTGGGACACTGTACAGGACGATTGGTCTGGATTCTTCAAAAATATTTGTGTCTTGAAGACAAAAGCAGTTTGGGAGCTTTTAAGTTAAAGGACATGAAAGCTTGTGATCCTGACTGGATACTGAGTTTAAAAAAAAAATCAGCTATATAAACAAGGGGAGATAAATGAATATCAGCTGTATATTATTAAATGATAGCATTAAATTAATGCTAAGTTTCTTAACAGGATAATGGCATTGTGGCTGATTAGGAGAATTTTAGAAGAATGTTTCTGTTCTCTAGAGCAGAGGTCCCCAACCTCCGGAATCTAATGCCTGATAATCTGAGGCGCAGTTGATGAAAATAATAATAGAAATAAAGTGCACAATAAATGTAATGCACTTGAATCATCCCGAAACCATCCCCTCGCCACCCCTGGTCTGTGGATAAATTGTCTTCCATGAAACACTGTCTTCCCTGGTGCCAGATAGGTTGGGGACTGCTGCTCTAGAGATAACACAGTTGAAATATGTGGGGGTGAAGTGTCATGATGTCAGAAATTTACTTTCAAAGAGTTCAGTCTAAGGAAAATAACAATTACTGGATTTAGGGGAATGTATATGGGTGTTCATTACAGTATTCTTTTAACCTTCCTATAGGCTTGACACTTGGGGGAAAAAGGTAAAAACTCCCTTTCTCAAGAAGAAAAAGAGAAAACTCGCCCTTTCTCAATAACGCTAAGGCACCGTATGCCTTTCTTGATGGTCACTTAAAGACTAAGATTCTAATGTGTCAAACTAAGATGATGGCTAAAACTTAACAAAACTTACTGCCAGCTCAGTTCTGAATAATGCTGATCGTATGCTTGGATTCATATTAAATAATGTTTATTGCCAAAATATGTTGATTATGAATGCACTGAAACAGCTGGGACAAAAACTACTTAAATCATAAAAACTTTAAAATATTTGGGGAAGTTGGGTAGAGAGAATAAGGGAATTCTCTCACTGTTTGGCAACTTTAAGTGAAATTATTCCAAAATGAAAAGTTAAAGAAAAATTTTAAACTTGAAAAAAACCATTACAGCTTAAAGGGTAACGTACTCCCAATACACTGGTGAACAGTTTTCATCTAGAAAGCATCTGTCCACTGAAATTTAAAGTATAATATGCAAAACTCTTTTCCCAGAGACTGCTTAATAAGTTACAGATATATCCTGCTGAAGATAGCCTTTCTATATAGGTAGGACTCAGAATGTACATGACTGTGTAAGCTGTCCAATCCTGGACTCACACCGTAAAGTTAATAAAGGTGTGACATTTTTTAAAAGTGAATTTTTCAGAGTAATTTTAAATGACAAAAATAATTCAGCAGTAAATTGTTGAGGTCCTTCTGTGAACATTTCTTGAGTCCATGTACTCATAACATGCTTTCTTATTCTCCCCACAAAATTCTGTAAATTTTCAGTGGCAAAGACTGCTGGTCATCAACTCCAATTCTATTCTCTCTGCCTTAAAAACAGAACATCCAGGGACTTCCCTGGTGGTTCAATGGCTAAGACTCTGCGCTCCCAATGCAGGGGGCCCAGGTTCAATCCCTGGGAACTAGACCCCACATGCCACAGCTAAGAGTTTTCATGCTGCAACTAAAAAAAGATCCTGCATGCTGCAATGAAGGTCCAAGATCCTGTGTGCCACAATTAAGACCCAATATAACTAAATAAAGAAAAACAAACAAAAAACACACCCCTGGTTTTTTGTTTTGGGGCTTTTGGCCACACTATGCAGCTTGCGGGATCTTAGCTTTTTGCTCAGGGACTGAACCCGGGTCTCAGCAGTGAAAGCAAGGAGTCCTAACCGCTGGACCACCAGGGAATTCCCCACAACCCCCAGTTTTCAGTTGGGCAAATGCCTGAAATAAAGAGTGCATTCTTTTTCTGGCTAGGCCATGCAGCATGCAGGATCTTAGTTTTCTAACCAGAAATTGCACCCGTGCCCCCTGCAGAGGAAACATGGAAGGACTGTTCTTTAGTGTGGGAGAATATGTAAGGGTAAGTAATAAGTGCAATTTGTGGAAGATGTGTTTAAAGGGGTGGGGGGTACTCCCTTCTTTGTCTTTTCCTCTCACCTGCTAGCCGGGACTCAGAGCTGATGGCTGGAGGTCAAGAGCTTAAATGAACCCTGAGGTAGTAATGCTAAGGCTGGCTGGAGAAGATTTCTTGTTTTCTTTTAAGTCTTCCTTGCCGTGATTGGATGAGCAGAGTATACACCCCTCTGTTCCACCGACTTTGGGCATGGTCTGACTTGTTTTGTACAATAAAATGTTAAGAAACAAGAAGCAAACAGAAGCTCTAAGTATGCTTGTATGGTCTGGCTTGGCTTCTCGCTTCTGCCATCTGCCTTGAGGGAAATATGGCCCAGCTAGCTGCTGGTTGCCTGATGAAGAGACACATGGAACAGTTCTGAACCCAACTTACAGTCTGGAGCCAAGCCAAGGCCAGCTGAGCCCAGTCGGGGTCAGCAGATGCACATTCCTTGAGTGAAAACTAAATGGTTCCTACTTTAAACCACTGCGTTTTAGGGTTATTTGTCATGCAGCGTATCTATGACAGCAGTTAACTGAGACCAGCGCCAGCACAGCAAGACAGGAAGCTGGATCCATAGTGACTGGGGATCTACCATCCTAGCCCTGGACTGCCTAACTCTGGATTTCTTTCACCTGAGAAAGACATAAACATTTCTCTTGTTTAAGCAGCTGTTATGCTCTTCTGAAACCTGCAGCCAAAACCAGTCCTAAACTCCTGTTCTTTATACAATAGCTTAACAGGAATTTCAATGAAATTTCTGTCACTGGGCTGCCCTAACACCGTTTCGATCTTCTTCCCCTCCTTTCCTTTCTTGCTTCACTCCCATTCATCTCCACCTCCTGTATTCTTCTTAAAACTCCAACCTCTCATGCCATCCCCACATCATGTCTGCTCCATACATGTCTCAATTTTCAGGCCGCTTTGGTCTGACGCATACGTGTTCCACTAAGATCTTAGCAGACCATCATGACAACAAAAACACAGAATCCAAACATAACGCCTTCATCAGACAGGTGGATGCTATGCCTATGGGGGCTTATGAATAAATCTTTTATTTAGGTCTCATCATTTAGTAAAATTAGGTGAAATCTGGCTAGCAAAAGCAATGTTTTAAACATCTATTAATATTATGTCTCTGAGTTGCATTTTTTAAGCATCTACTGACATAAAAGCTTTGTTAAAGGAATTCTAGATTAAATGCTATTTAAAATGGGATTTCACTCAAATGACAAATGAATGTAGGACTTCAGGATAACAGAATATATGATGGAGAAGGACTTCTATGTCTTCTATATCTATTAGATACTTAGGCAGGAAATATGAAAATACATCTTTTAATGTATTTCTTGATTAGTAATGTACAGGTTTCTTGATTCTAACTGCTCCTTTATAATATTAATGTCCATAAACTCTTATTTCCACTAGCAGAAACTAATAAATACTATATATACTTTAGCTTTATGCACATTTTTACTAAGGTAAGGTTACCTGGTGAGCTGACAATAACTTCTAGATAACCAACTGTGATACGGTCTTCAACGACCAGACCACTGAAGTAATAACTACTAATATCCTAATAAAAATATTCTAGAGAGTCAGAAACTTACCTTATATTTTATTATTGTACATCATATTTACTTTTCAGCAAAAGTAGTCTTAATGGAAATATAATTAAATTTCATACTTCCCTTTGTCTTCCTAATCCTCCACTTTTACATCCTCTTCTCAACACATCTGTACACATGCTGATGTACACAGTGTGTTTCTTTATGTGTGTATAAGTGTGTATGCAAGTGTGTGTGGTAGCAGTGGGAACTGTCAAGACCAGATTTTGGCTCTCATGTGTTTCCAGGCATACAAGAAACTAGAAGCTCTTGTTAACTTCTCATTTAAAATGAAAAAGCATCAATAAAACTTTCTGGCTTCATGTTGGACTAAATAGATATTTTAACATGACTGACCATCCATCAAATACTCCTGCCTTTAGTCTCCTTGGTTAGCCCCATAACCTAGGTCTAATCTGTTATATCACTTTTGGCATAATTCTCAACTTCTCTGAACTTTACTTTCCATAGCTGAGGACAAAGCTTTAGGATCACATTATAAAATGTAAAAGTTAGCTAGTATTTAGCTTTTAGTAAGCACTCAATAAATACAAGCTGTCTTATTATCAGAACCTTGCTTTATAGGACTTGCTTTGTTCTACCTCCTCCGGGGGAAGTCTGATCCCCTCGATCCCATGTCTTATATCATGGAAAATGGTGGCACTCTACTGAGAATTACTCTGAAGACTGAGCCAACAGGAAACCTGGACAAGCCAGTTTACAAAAATCTCAATCCTCCATGCTGATACTATTCTCATGTTACTTACTAATCTTTTTAAAGATTAACTCTAGAGAAAAAAATCACAGCAAAAGAATTCAGCTTCTTGAAGTTACAATTTTCACGTCATGTCTTCAAAGTCAGCATATTACCTGGTTGCTTTTGCCGGGGTTTTGGCAAATTGGTCACGCATGTATGCGGGCACATGAGGATATTGCAAGGATGTAGCGATCCCTCCAGAAAGAGCTGTTTCGTCTGAGATATGTGGATCCCTCCCAACGGAGTTTTGGGCAGTGTATTGGCAGGCACCAGTGCAAGACAATAAACCCCCACTTGATGAATGCTATCGATTGCCTAGAAAAATATGAAGAAAAATATTCAATTAGGTTAATTTTATAACATTTGGCATCCTCCTAACATAATCCATTATTCTACTCTAGGGCTTTTCTTTTTCTCTTGATTCTAGGTCTAGAATCTGATAGATTATTAGGATTCCATACATCTAAAGGTACCTAATCCTTTCAGTGATGGCAGTGGAGTGAAATACAATCTAAATGGACAGAGGTGGTTACTGATTTCCAAGCCTCAATGTGTTCTCTCTTGAGTGATAAGGTCTCAGTTCAGTTCAGTTCAGTTCAACTCTCTGCGATCCCATGAATCGCAGCATGCCAGGCCTCCCTGTTCATCACCATCTCCCGGAATTCACTCAGACTCACGTCCATCGAGTCAGTGATGCATCCAGACATCTCATCCTCGGTCGTCCCCTTCTCCTCCTGCCCCCAATCCCTCCCAGCATCAAAGTCTTTTCCAATGAATCAACTCTTCTCATGAGGTGGCCAAAGTACTGGAGTTTCAGCTTTGGTATCAGTCCTTCCAAAGAAATCCCAGGGCTGATCTCCTTCAGAATGGATTGGTTGGATCTCCTTGCAGTCCAAGGGACTCTCAAGAGTCTCCTCCAACACCACAGTTCAAAAGCATTAATTCTTCAGCGCTCAGCCTTCTTCACAGTCCAACTCTCACATCCATACATGACCACAGAAAAAACCATAGCCTTGACTAGACGGACCTTAGTCGGCAAAGTAATGTCTCTGCTTTTCAATATACTATCTAGGTTGGTTGTAACATTTCTTCCAAGGAGTAAGCATCTTTTAATTTCATGGCTGCAGTCACCATCTGCAGTGATTTTGGAGCCCCCCAAAATAAAGTCTGACACTGTTTCCACTGTTTCCCCATCTATTTGCCATGAAGTGACAGAACCAGATGTCATGATCTGTGTTTTCTGAATGTTGAGCTTTAAGCCAACTTTTTCCCTCCCCTCTTTACCTACAAATTTGTTTTGGTTCTTTTAATATTTTAGATGTCCAACATAGCTCATTAAATAGAGGCAAAGTATTTCTAGTATGACCACAACAGAACCTCTGTAAGCAAGCCCTATGCTTAAATGGTTCACCAGGTTAGTAGGCATCCCATTTGCAAAACATCTAGGGGAGGCCACTGCACACTGAGTCCTGGAGGCCACCTGCTCCCAGGGTGTGGGGCGCACCCCTGCACCAACCACCCAGCTGTGCACTCACTGAGCATCAGCTGTGCCTGCTTCTATACCTTTCATACCTGCTGTTCTTGGTACTGTTGTTTATATAATTTAACTATCATATCAAATGATAAAATATGAACGCAAAACAATACGAAGAGCTATGCTTTTGAAAGACTTATTAGAGGTGAGCTCCTAACAAACTACTGTTGATATTCATAGGAATGGGCAAGTTCATTCTAAAAGGCAAGTATTATGTATTCTAGTTTCTTTTCAAATACTCATGTTCTAGTCTAACTTGAAATGAAACCAGAAACTAAAGATAATGCATTTGGATGTAGTTTATGGAAGTAAGCTGATCTGGAACTCAAACTGGTGTACTCAGACGCACAGGCCTCTGCACTGAATGAAAGTTCAAATTTAACAGTTGAAGAATTTCTCATTGTTACAGTTTTCCACTTCAGTTGCCTTTGAAAACTAACTGCTCTACTATCAATACCAGTTCCAAACATACCAGGCGAGAGGGTTCTTTTTTTATTATTTCTTTTTTTAGCATCACCATGCAGCATGTAGGATATTAATCCCCAGAACAGGGACTGAACCTGCCCCCACCTCCGAACCCCACCCCCCACAGTGGAAGCATGTGTCTTGACCACTGAACCATCAGGGAAATCCTGAGAGGATTCTTTTGTATCACCCACAAGTCTTAATGAAGAGGAGATCCAGCCTGAGAAGAAGAATGGACCAAGAGCCATAAAAGATGGGTTAAGCCCTTTCATTAAGGCTTAAGATGGCAAAGGAATAAACTTGAATTGCATATTCCTTAGGCTATCCCACTAACCAGCAGTAATAACTAGGAAATGGGAAGTCTGCAAGAGTTCCTAAGTCTCTGGTATCTTACAATATGAAAATGTATCATGTGTGGCCTGGATTGTCCACTGAAAACAGACCACCTGGGGACTTCCCTGGTGGTCCAGTGGTTGGGACTCTGGTTTAATGGCAGGGAGTATGAGATCAATCCCTGGTTGGGGAACTAAGATCCCATAAGCTGCATGGCCAAGAAAACAAAAACAAAAAAACACACTACCTGGTAAGTCATTTGCTGACCACCGTCCTTAGAAGGGGCTGAGTTAATTTATATCATACACAGACCTGGAATTAAACAACCTCTGGGCTCTAATCTACAGAACATATGGTATTCTTACTGTTCTTCTATGGATCCAAGAGCCCCAAGCTGAGAAGTTACAAATAAGATAATGACCTCTTATTTCACACCCTAATCAAACCCAAAATGACTTTAACAAAAACTTGGATTAATGAGCCAGCACTGCATTTAATTCTTACAGTTGCTTTCCAGGGGAAAATACCAACCTGGGAAATTTGCTTCCTATCACAGGAAAAAATGCATAATTCACCACAAGAGTCTACCACTATTCCCCAGAATTCTTCCTGAATGAAACAAGCAGTGTGTTTGAAAATATGAACAGTATGAAAAAAATTCTCTTAGCAAGTCTGATTTTTAATCATTTTTCAGAGATCATGCAGTCCTACTTTCTTTCCCGCTTTTTTCTATCTAGTCTATCTTCAATAGATTCTCTTTCCTTTCTCTGATTTTCCACTACAGACAACCTATGCTCTGCCAGCTGACAATTCAGAATCACAGATCGTGCAGACAGATGAATCTTACAAGGCATCTAGTTCTATCACTCGCCTCATGTTCACATCATCTCTACAGCTTTACTACTAGGTGGCAGTAAACAAATCCAAATGCCCCATGCAGACAAGTTACAGACCCTGGGGACAATCCCAATACATATAAATTGCATGAGAAGGACAGTCCATGCTTCCTCTGGACCATCCATTCATCCAACAAATATTCTCTAAATTCTCTACTAGAGATTTTGCTTATGATGATTCTTTTTATGTTAACGATAATCACCATCATCTTTTACTGAATGCAGGCACTAATTACCAAATCTATTAACCTTCCAATAGCTCTGAAATACAGATAATTTTGTCACCACTTTACAGATTAGGAAAGAAACTCAGTGAGATGAATCATATGATCTAAAGGGATTTATATGGTAGGGAGTAGAGCTGGGACTGAAAGTATGATTCTAAACGAACACCAGGCTCTCTGCATCATTCTAGCCTGATCCCCTAGAAACACATCTTTCCTATTGAGCCCAAATCTTCCTCCTTACCTAGTGGTTTATTTCACCTAGATCTCTAACTCTACAGTAAAGCTCCTTCAAAGTAAGAACAACAGCTCGTATCAGGCACCACTTGAGGCAAGTAGGAAGACTGTGGCTGCTGGCATGGGAACTGATTATGTCAAGCATGTGTTCCACATTTGGACAGTTAAAATGTTTGTGGGTAGAAAACACTCAGGCACAAAAGAGCGAAAGAACTTGCTGAGGCAAGTCAAATTCAATTGTTTTTGGCAACCTGAGCAGAAAAATATTTTGTGGTCCATAAGGAGGCATTCTATTAATGATCTGATTTTGCTAATATTACCCAGAATATCTGGCAGGAAAAGAAGGCAGCAACGTAACTGGTCCCCTGAACAAAATGCTTCAGCAGCGGCTGCTATCGCCTTTGACAGCAAAGCCAACCATCCCGACAGAGACCCCGTGTGCTTACCTGTAGTACACGGCTCATCCACTGGAAACTATCTTCCTCCGAAGCGTCGGGTCTTTGTTCTGCAACCACCACGATGCGCTCATCATAAAATACAGACACAGAAAACACAGCAATTCTAAGAGAGACAGATCAAACACATCAGGACTCCCTTCACAATCAGTCCTATTTGCTTTGCTCAATTGGAAATACAGAGAGGAGACATGCCCATTGCACTGCCCAGGAATGAGTAGTTTCGAAAAGAAAATGTCACAATCATTACCATCGAAACGAGGACGCAAAAAACATGTACTAAGCACCACTGTCGTGAATGTTGGGACGGGGCAATAAATAAGACAAAGTCCCTGTCTTTGTGGAGCTTGCGTGTTGGAGACAGAACAAACAAATAAATATGAAATAATGTCATGTCGTGCCATACACTGGGGGACCGAGGCGGGGCGGGGGTGGAGCAGTGTGTGGGGGTGGGCAGCGCCTCCCTGAGGAGCGGACGCTGGAGCAGAGACCTGAATGAGGCGAGGACGCGCGCCACGCCGAGATCTGGAGGAAGAGGTTTCCGGGCAGAAGGAACGGAAAGCGAAAAGGTTCTGAGGTAGGAACGAGCTTGGCAGGTTTGAGGAACAGCAAGAAGGCCAGTGTGCCTGGAGCAGGGTGGTGAAGCAGAGAGTGGTGGGGAGAGGTCAGACCTGCCCGGACGGTCACAGGGGACCTGGCGGACCAGGGCAGGGGTGCTCTGAGTGAGGTCTCCGCTCAAACGTCCCCCTGCTAGTGAAGCATCCCGGGCTCACCTTCCCCCCCATATAACCAGCAGGAACCCCCACTCCATGTGTCATTTTTGTCCCCATCACCAGCTCACGTGGTCGTGATATCTCTTTCCCTATGTGGTTACCTTAACCTGCTCTCCCCCCAGTGAGAACGTGAGCTTCCCGAGGGCAGACACGGTCTGTGTTGCTCACTGCCACACCCCGAGCACCTAAGCGGCACGCAGCTGGCAGCCAAAATACGCTTGTTGAATGAATGTGTGAAATGATGGGAAGGCAGAGGGCTGAGGACGCCGGCGTGCCTGACACCTCCCCCCCTTCCTTCCTGTCACCCACACATATTTAATGAACACCCACTGCGTGCGCTGCGTGCTGAGTGCTGGTGATGTGACTGTGACCAAAGGCAGAATCTCACAGGAAGCTACTCTGTTACAAAAACTACACGTTTCGGGAACTGGTTCTCTACTCGTTTGATCAGTTTTTCTTACTCCTTCAAAACCTAGGGGACATCAAGACTGCCTCAGACATATATCCATGACTGAAAACTACTGCATAGGATATCAATTACTCAAATATCTCTTCTTATGTTATTATTTAATCAAAGAAAAAAGGCTACCTAATTGACCTCATCCATGGAATTTGAAACTAGCACTTATGTACTATGTAAATCTCTGCATTAAAATGGTGTAAGAATTTGGAGTCAAGTAAGAGAATAAACGGTTAGATGTAAAACTCCTACAGAGTAGCACCTATCTCAATTAGAATGGACGGGGTGACTTCAGTATTGAAGGAATGTAGGACGTTCAACGTTTCAGAATTCTCCTCTGTCCTCATGACTCAACAAACAGTAATAATCAAATACTGAAATCAAAATAAAAAACTAGAATATGGTTATCTTATTCCTCTCAATTACAGCCAAAAAACCAGACATTCTAAGATAAATAATGAAAGCCTGGTTTCTATTACACTTAATAAAAAACAATCTAACCTAGAGGATTTACAGAATATAACTCACACTACAGAGATTTTTAGATTTCACTGGAAGTGCTAACATCTGAACCTTATACTACTCACCTTCCTCTATAAACAGTCTTTATTGACTCAACAGCCAGTCCAGTAGCAACAATGTCATCAGCATTATGTCTTCGACCACTAACCATGAGTAACCCGTCCATTTTCCCAACCACGAACACCAAGCTGCCNAACATCTGAACCTTATACTACTCACCTTCCTCTATAAACAGTCTTTATTGACTCAACAGCCAGTCCAGTAGCAACAATGTCATCAGCATTATGTCTTCGACCACTAACCATGAGTAACCCGTCCATTTTCCCAACCACGAACACCAAGCTGCCCTGAAAGGTAACAGAGATTTATAAAATTTAAATAGTAAAACAGACATTTTACTCCCTGCCTTGAAATAAATCTTGAAATAAAATACCATATTTTATAGAATCTAAGAAAGTGTTTGACATCTCAGAATCAGTGGCATCTTTTAACTAATGGGGTCTTCACAGTACATAAGAGAACAATCCATTCATATTCTTTCTTAGGGAGGAATTTTACTTTACTTTTGGTCACACAGAGCGGCATGTGGAATCTTAGTTCCTTGACCAAGGATCAAGCCCATGCCCCTTGCAGCGGAAGTGCAGAGCCTTAACCACTAGACTGCTAGGAATTCTAAAAGACAGAAACTAGGATGCCAAATGAGCACAGTTCATTTCTCCAGTCAGGGATTATGTTATTAGTTCATCATCTTGTACTTATTCATGGAATTGATGCAGAGGAGAAAATTGTTAAGCCATTTAACAGTGGAATTAGGAAGAGAGTAAAACAGTTTTAATGTGAGAATGAATGTCTAGATTTATAAGGGTAATGTTTTCATCTGGTAAGATTAGAAATAAGATAATAAAGAAAGGTCTAAGGAATTGTAAGAGCCTCTCCTTTCCAATAAAATAACTGAGCTGCAGGAAGTCTGCTGTCAATGTCCTAAAAGCATCATTTGTATAAATAATTCTATTATTTATTATTTCATATAATTTTTATCAATAATTTTCCCAGACACGTTTGCAATAAACTAACTTTTCTCATTCGTTACAGAATTCCTAAATTTTTGGACCATTTACATATACTGAATTATCTAGTAATCATNTTTCATATAATTTTTATCAATAATTTTCCCAGACACGTTTGCAATAAACTAACTTTTCTCATTCGTTACAGAATTCCTAAATTTTTGGACCATTTACATATACTGAATTATCTAGTAATCATCTCCACATGAATGTCACTCATTGATTCACTAAGTACAATGTAGTGCCACACACTGATGAGACTCTGTAAGACATAATCTCTAGTCTCAAGAAGCTACTGGTCCATCCTTCTGACATCCCAGAAGACAAAAGAGAATCAGCCATTGCCAGCACAATCTGAAAGTGTATGTAAAGAGAGTAAGACAGTCACTGCCAGTCCCCTAACATCTGTTTCTCCATTTCTTTCACAGCAATAGGATTTCTAGCTGGGCATGGCTGACCTAAATAAAGACTGCATTTCAGCCTCCTTTGTACCTAGGTTTGGCCAGGTGACTAGTTCAGAACAATGAGATATAAGGAGAAGCGTTGCTCAGCAGCTTCAGGGAATCCATCTTAAGAGATAGTAGGACTGTCCTGTTTTATGGAATGCAGATGTGATGGCTGGAGCTCCATCTTAGACCTCAGTAGTGGAACAGAAGCTAAAAGGAGCTCGGTTTTTGAGAATTTCTTGGGGCTAAAGTGAATAAGTCAACACAGTAGGTGTAGATGTCTCTTTCTGGGAGTGATTCTCTTAGAGTATGCCCTCAACCCCACCATCCACCTATTAACGATAGGGAGGAAATAAAATAAAATTAAATCTTTTCTTATACAACTTGAACTGATGAAATGAGAAAAAGAGTATATGAAGGTAATTAAGAGATGGGGGAAATAAGTTGGCTCAAAATAAAATCCAAACTTTCCATTATTTTATATAACGCCCTCCATGCTCTGGCTTCTGCCTTTCTCACCAGCTCATAAAGCTAACAGTAACCTCTTTGAGAATAGGTTTTGTATCCTAATTGTCTCTGTAAACCTAGGACCTGTAAATTCCATTTGCTGAAAAACAAATTATTTTCTTTCAAAGAATTTTCTGTTACACCTGAGGCAGTACAGATAATCTATATGAAAATGATTTGTACACTATTATGGTTTCCATTTGCTGTTAAAGGGAACTTTTTCAGCACTCTTCTAACTTACTTAAATATATTAATCAAATCAAAGCAATGTAGCAAGAATAAGTGAAGAGTTTTGAAAGTAAAAAATAATGTCTTGGTTTGAAGGAATAAAATGAATTTGGGTAATGAAAGCAATAAACATCACTCATTTTATGACACTTTTTCAGAAACTGCTCTAAATATAAGTTAAGCGACCCTGGAATACTCTTGGACTAATTAGAATTTGTTCTGTGGGGACTTCCCTGGTGGTCCAGTGGCTAAGACTCTGAGTTTCCAATGCTGGCGGCCTGGGTTCAATCCCTGGTCAGGGAACTAGATCCCACATGCCTTACTCAACTGAAGAGTTCTCAAGTCNATAAAATGAATTTGGGTAATGAAAGCAATAAACATCACTCATTTTATGACACTTTTTCAGAAACTGCTCTAAATATAAGTTAAGCGACCCTGGAATACTCTTGGACTAATTAGAATTTGTTCTGTGGGGACTTCCCTGGTGGTCCAGTGGCTAAGACTCTGAGTTTCCAATGCTGGCGGCCTGGGTTCAATCCCTGGTCAGGGAACTAGATCCCACATGCCTTACTCAACTGAAGAGTTCTCAAGTCACAACTATAGATTCCACATGCCCACAATGAAGATTAAAGATCCTGCATACCACAGCTAAGACCCGGTGCAGCCAAAATAAATAAATATTTAAAAACAAATATTAAAAAAAAAATAAAAATAAAAACAGTAACAGCAACTGCATTTATCTTTTAAAATGATGTGGTTAGAATAGATGTCACACACCCCAAATTAAGAAAAATTAAAAGAGAACAAGGAAATATTCAAAGTACATTCCTTAAAAATGTAGTTAATATAGAATCAGTTTCAGAAGCTCTGACTTAAATACCGCGAAAGCTTATTGAAACTTTCGTATTTGTGCTTTTTCAAAAGAGGATCCATATCTTCAGAGATTCTCAAAATGCTGGTGCTCCCTGATGGCTAAGTACTCTGGGTTTCCTTGAGATCCCTCAAGCGGTCTGGCCACTGAAACTTCCCTTTTAGTTTAGTGACCCTGAATGCCTGGCAAGAACTGCCTGACAAAGAGCCATGAAGCATTGTTGTGGAAAGACAGCAGATACATACCTGCTCAGAGTGCTGCTGTGGTTAAAAAGAAAAGAAAGACTTTTGGATGCGTTAAAAAAGAAAGAAAATTAAAATAGATTAATATAATGGAATGGACAAGAAAGGATTGAACTACCATTGTCTTATTCATAGTTGATTCACACAACAGACTTACTCCCAAAACATATACTTGAAACTAAAATTTGTGAGAGTTAACATTGGCATCTGTGTGACGAAGGTGTAAGGGAACAGTGCTTTTGTCCTTTTTTAAATTCCCAGCTGTAAGTTAAACTGAATTTACTTCAACACAGTGGAGGACAAGCAACAATCTACACATAATTCAGGCAAGCAAACCTGTTTCTATGCGGAAAGAAGAAATGTTTCTTAGCTCTTCATTGTTGCTGGCCAGGTATAAAAAGCCTGTGAAATGACTCAAGAAATTTGACAAAATCTGCCAAAGAAACTGAGTTTTAAAAAAAGGTAGGAAATAGAAGAAAACCACTCATGTTGCTAAACGTGTGATTTTTCTACCAAATAAAGAGAAAAGCTATGCTAAAAGCTGAGTTGGGTTTGAAGACACCTTGGGACAACTTATAAATTGTCAAAATGGGGAATCACACATAGTTAAAAGCATTGGCGTGGACATTAAATGCGATGATGTGTGTTGAAGCACCTATCAGGGTACGTGGCACTCTTCATTCCTTCCTATTCTTGAAAGTTTAAAAGAGGATATTTTTGAGACAGATGATTTCTTACTCCTGTTGAAAGAGTAATCTCTCTGAAATAGTACTCAGCAAAAAAATATACGTTACAAATAATTTATCCTGCCAGTAGTGTATTAATGTGAAGGCAGGAGCCAGTGTTTGCCAGTATAGTTGCCCCTTCAAGAAACTGGTAACATTCAGGGCTAGCCAGGGTGGTGTGGAACGTTAGTCCATCTCACCTTCCACACCTTCCTCTTCCCTCCTTTCTCGCATCCGTCCTCCCCTCCCATCCCTTCTCCTGCCACATCTGGCTTCCTGCAACAAGCATGGAGGCATCCAGGCATCTAGCCTGACCCAGTGACAGGCAATGGGAATGGGTCCTCCAGAGCCTCAGCACACCACTCTGATAACATCTTAATTCTCTCGGTTGTTCCTATCTAACCCTTTCAGCTCTATGTTCTTCATCATGAAATAGAACAGAGTAAAGTGAAAATGAGCGTAAGTTTTTAAGCTTAAGACTTCAGCCAGTATAACACATTTGGAGAGAATTCCTTGGTGGTCTGGTGGTTAGGTCTCCATGCTCCCACTGCAGGGGATACAGGTTTGATCCCTGGTGGGGGAACAAAGATCCTGCAGGCTGTGTGGCTCAGCCAAAATATATATAATTTATATTATTATAATTCATGTATTATTATGAAACATATTTGTTATAAATAATAAATTTAAACACATAAACTGGAGCAATCAAAAAAAGAAAGAGAAAAGTACTGCCAGTTAAAATGGCACAAAAAAATTAAATAAGTAAATAAAATGGCACAAGTAAAACTAGGGTTTTCCTATAGGCCACAAAGTCTACATTGTTTTATAAAAGCCAAAAGCAAGGTAACAAGGAGGATACAAACAACATTTCTACTGCATCCAACAAAACATCATAAAAAAATCGTGTTGCTTATTTACACGTTCTTTCATAGGGTCTGTCCACAGCTGCAGATATATATATGGTGACTTCTGTAACCTGAAAGACGTCTTTATGGTTAATGGAAGCTCCTTCACTGGGATCAGGATCCAAAAGATCTCTCCCTAACAATGAACTAAATGCCCCTGACTGCCGGGGCAGAGCCCTGAACAGGGGCGTGAGAAGCCAGAGCACGCCGTTTTGCTCAAGCAAATGGTCCTACGTACACTTTCAGATCAGGCTCCCTGGGAAGAATCTTGGGCTCGACTGGGAACAGAGGTTCCTGGACTGCTATTGGCAGTGTCTCAACTGTTTCGCTTGGCCAGCCCTACCTGCTCCTTTCCAGGGCCTTACGCTGCCCGTCCCCAGTCAGACTCTCAGCCCTGCCCTCCCAGCATTTACTGGTGTCCTCCCCTCCACACAGAAGGGGATTTCTTCCAACGCAAGCCCCCTTCTTCTCTCAATCCCCAGAGCCCTTTCCATCTGTCCTCTGTAACATTTATCAGACACCATGTCTTCACCACTTTACAGCCCCTACAACAGCTTGAACTAACTGTGCCTTGGCATAGAAAAACTAGAACATTTATTACCAGAAAGAACCTTATAGTTGATCACATACAACTTCTTCCATTTTATGCAACTTTTTAACCAAGGCCTAAAAGTTAACTAGTGGGCCATCAATAAATAAAGGTTGGTCTGGTTTCAGTTCCAGGTGAGAGGGTTAGAGAATTTAGTTTCTCGTCTGTCTTTGTTTTGGAACAACTGATGGACTGGCAGAATGACAGTTTATGTTAGCACGGACAGTACAAAGCAGGATCACAGTGATAAGACACTGGGCCAGATGCTAGATTTCCTTCTGACGGGCTTCTAGGAGCTTTGTGATGCGAACATATACTGTGAATTTGAGGGAGTTAAAGTAGTTTCCAAACTGATTGGGCTACTGCCTCCCTTGTTTACAGAAGGCCTGTCATTATCTTCCATGAATAATGCTCAGTGACTTTCAGAAAACTAAGATCATGGCATCTGGTTCCATCACTTCATGGGAAATAGATGGGGAAANAAAGAAAAAAAGAAAAAAAAAAAGAATTTGTTCTGTGAACTAAAGTACAAATATTTGGATCAGGTGCACCAAAACAAACATGAAAGCATCACTTACTGGCCCCACAAACCCCAACAATCCCGACCGGATGAACGGTACATCTCCAACAGGAGAGCCGGCAGAATTCACTGGAATCACCTAAAAGGCAGAAGAAAGTGAAAATGTTAGCTTCAAAAAAAAAGCATTTAATTTTTTAAATGTCTTTTAAAAACTTTTAAACAATAATACATGCTTGTTGAAAACTAAAATTATATACATAGTGAACCCAGGAATCCCACCCCCTTAAGAGATAACACACATTTATAATTTGATGTTTGTCTCTCTAGACTTTTTAAGATTCATAAATTAATACACTGAGATTTTTTTTAAAGGGATCATAATACACACTGTTTTGTAACTTGCTTTTTTCACGTATTATATGTGTTTCACATAGTGTATATATTTTTGGATCCCTTTTCAAGTTGGTAATAGTCAATCTATCTCCCTTTGTACAAGAATTCTATACTATACCATCACATTGGTGATGACATAACATAGCGTGTGGAGTCAGATAAAAATTCAATGTCTGGCTTTGCCTTTTACTAGTAATGTGGGTCTTGAGGAGGTTCCTACATTTCTCTAAACCTCAGTTTCTTTGTCTATAAAATGGAACTCCCAATGCCTCTCACAGGCTTAGGGTAAAGATCGAGGGAAAGTAAACAGATTTGCAGACATAAGCAATGTGCCTGGCCCAGAGTCTGTACCCAAGAAACCATCAGAATTAGGACTATTAGAATGTAACCAGTTTTTCTGGCTAGGTAGGTCACTCTAACTTTTCACTATTACTGTACTGCTGTACATATTTCTGTGCATTTGTACAAAAGGCATCAATCTCTTCAATTTTAACAGGCTGTCCTACAAAACTATTATAGCAATTTACACTCTACCAATATCATATTAGAATGCTTTCCCTATACTTTGGCTAATATACGTTAACAATTTTTCCAAACTTTGCCAATCTGGTAGGCAAAAAAAAAACCAATCCCACTGTTACTTTAACTGCATTTCTTTATTACTAACACAGATGAATTTCTTTTCCTTTGCTTATCAGCCATCTGTACTTCTTTAGTGAATAGCCTAGTCAAGTCTCCTGTCTACTTTTTCTATTTGACTGGATTTTTCCCTTTAATTTTTAAGATTTCTTTCTTTTATATAGGGAATAACTATAACAAGACCTAACATTTATTAAATGCTTATTATGTGCCAGGCACAGGTGTAAATACTTTAGAAATAATCAAGAAAACCCTGTGAGACAGAATATTTTCATTTTGCAGATTAGAAAGTGAGGCACGGAGAATTTCATTTGCCTCATATCAATTAGTAAGTGATGATGATGGGAAATTAGTCCTTTGTATTCATATGTGTTACAAAGTTTTTCTCACCAAAGCTTTTTTCTTCCTTGGCCACATCACGTAGCTTGCATGATCTTGGTTCCCCAAATAGGAGTTGAACCCGGCTCTCCACCACAGTGAAAGAGAGGTGTCCTAACCACTGGACCAGCAGGGAATTCCCTACCAGTAGTTTATTTTTCAAACTCACTTTTATCTTCTAACCAATCATTTTTAGATCTTTTTCTAGTGAAGTATTAACCACACTGGAAAATTCCCATAGGGTTTAAATGTAAAAATCCAGTAAGAAAAATAATAGAAAAATTTTAATCTGCAAAATCAATGCAATAGTTTTCTTCTTTTTTGGTTCAGATTTTTATTCCACTTCACTGTCATTAAGTTCCTACTGCAGATTTCAAAATTTCTTCATCACTATAGACCTAGAAGCTTACTATTAAATCTGAGAATTTTGGCTAGGCACTTGGTCTCATAGGGGGATGTATTAAAATATTATTAGTAACTTCAAACACTGCTTGAGAATCTTATTTATATAAGGAAAGCGCAGTGAAGAAAAACTCAGATGGAAACATATGTAGTCCAAGCACTTAAGAGAGAAATAAGGTGAGATTGGAATTAGTAAAATGTATATACCCTTAGCAAAGATAGTCACCTGTGGAAATAAGCCAAGAGAATGGCAGTGAACATGTGCTGTAAGAGTTCATGAATTGGTCACAACTTGTTTTTTGCTTTCTTTTTTTTTGTTGTTGTGGTCATAACTTTTGAAGGTAGGCCAAGAATGTAGTAGTGACAACGATGATGATGGTAATAAAAGATGGTATTAAATTTAATTTAGCAATAAATTACTTAAAATAATTTTTAAATATTTAATAATTTCTATCATATCATTTTAGGCTGTGTAAACATAGAGGATGGAACCTTTTTCAGCCACCATACCACACATAAAGATAACATTCTCCTGCCATTTACACCTATTATTACATAATTACATGTGCTGATTTTTATATGGGATGGCAGACAGATGTGCCATAACCATACTGAGACGAAGAACCACTTGTCTGGACTAACAGAAAAGTGAAAGTGTTCGTCACTCAGCCGTGTCTGACTCTTTGCAACCCCATGGACAGTACCCTGCAAGGCTCCTCTGTCTATAGAATTCTCCAGGCAAGAATACTGGATGGAGTGGGTTGCCACTCCCTTCTCCAGAGGATCTTCCTGACCCACGGATCGAACCTGAGTCTCCTGCATTGCAGGCGGATTCTTCACCATCTGAGCAATCAAGGAAGCCCAAAAGGGAAGCTAAAAGAACTGAAAACTGGCAGTGGTCATATAAGCCCTGTTTAATGTGAAGGGAACACGGCCCACAAACTGGAGTTCTTTGCTCCCTAAAAGGGAGCCTGAGGCAGGTTAATCCCAGTTAGGAAATACAGACAATTAATCACGCCTGTTCTGATTTCCAGGCTCATCAGGCAGACTTTCATTATAATTTGGCTTCACATGCAGAACTGCCTGCAGGAAAATGATGCGCTAGTTTCACTGAAAAATGAGTTATTTGAGGAGTCTGGGGTTTTCCCTGACGTACCACAAGCATGGAAAATAGTGCCAGACACGCAGAAGGCACTCAATAAATATTTTTCTCACAGAAAGACTGAATAACCAGAGCAATCTGCCCTTGTGACAGAGCACGTTTTTATTTTTCATTAGGAAGCTGGCATTCCAATTTACATCCATCTATTTTTTTGTAATTAATTTTTATTGGAGCATATTTGCTTTAATACATCAGTCTTTACAAGCTTGGCTAACCTGAGTCTACTCTTGAAAGACGAATCCATTCTCACTGCACTCTCAGAATTAAACCTTGGGGCTTACAGGACTTTCCTGGTAGTCCAGTGGTTAAGAATCCACCTGCCAACGAAGGGGACGTGAGTTTGATCCCTAGTTCAGGAAGATTCTACACGTCGTTCTAAGCCTGTGAGTTGCAGCTACTGAGTCCATGCACCCTAGAGCCCATGCTCTGAAACAAGAGAAGCCACGACTACGAAAGCCCGAGGACTGCAACTAGAGAAAGCCCACGTGCTGCAATCAAGACCCAGAGCAGCCAGAATTCATTAATTAATTTATTTGGGGGACTGCAAAGCTCAAACCATGGGACACTGACCAGGGTGAGTTTCCGTGAGGACTCTTACTTTTTAAGAGATAAACAAGAACATTTTGCGTGTGCCAGGTGCTGGTCTAAGCACTCTATAAACATTAACTCACTAGAGAAGGAAAGTGGGCACAGAGAGGTTAAGCAGTTCACCCAGGGCCGGCTAGGCTGTGGCTCTCAGGGCTGGACCCCGGGCACCCCGACTCCAGAGCACACACTCCCAGCTGCTGCAAGGTATATTTCCCACCAGCCAGCTCAGCTGCCATAGCTGACCCAACATTCTCCCCATGCAACTCGAACATTAAATACCTCAAACGTGTTTTTGGTCACCCCAGCAAGCCCAAAGTACATCATGCCTCCTGTCCTGGAGCTGACACAGATTTCTCCAATTTCATCTGTTTTGCAGAGTTGAGGAGGTCCATCAGGTTTCACAATGCACATCATCCCTAGGGTACAGAAAACACAGTCAAGGGACAGTCTGGAAAATCTTCACAAAAACAGCCTCATCCTAATGAACCCAGGAAAGTTTCCCACTTATTGAGCCATTAAGTTAGAATATTAAACAGGAATGTTAAAAAGAGACCTGACACTGTATTGGTATATCTGAAATTTCCATCTTTTGGTCCTGAAGGTAATTTTTTTAATTCAGCGAACAAAACATACAACAGACGCAGACTGAAGCTTTTAAAGACTGACATTAAAAATGACTGCAAAGTCTGAAGAAACGGGTTAAATTAATTTACCCTCACACAGATCAAACTCAAACACACAGGAAGCAGAGTACTCTAACTTTCTGTCAGCCCAACATCTTGGTAACTATAGTGAAAACCAGACTACTTTAGTATCACTCAACTAACTGTTTAGCTATCCATGTGAACAACTGTTAACTGAAACATTCACAATTAAATCACCCAATTCTGCTAGAAGGTAAGACTCTTACAAAGGGTCTAGGCACTGAATTTTGGATTTCTGGTTTTGGTTCGCATTTCATCAGCTTCCACTATCTCTAAAGACACATCTTATGAAAAGCTAATGGCACTCCTGAGAACTCACCCCCAGGCATCACATGGCCCACATCCTGAACAGTCAGTGCTGAATTTTTATCTTCAGTGTTGACCCGTATTACCCCATAGCTCAATCCATTCATGGAGAGAATGGCTCTTCCTGGCAAAGGGGCCCCTGGAACTCCAGGTCTGAAGACAAAATAAACTTATCAAATTCGTCAAATTAAAAGCTATTAAGAGAAAAGTATGAATATAGAGGAAAGAAAAATTTTCTCTGGCTACCACACAAATAAAAATCTTCATTTTTTATATTAAAAATCTGCCAAATTAATCAAACTCACACTTGCAAAGCATGGTGGGAAAAGTAAAATTTAATTGGTTGTTAAGAATATATTGGCTTGAGGACTTCCTTAGTGGTCCAGTGGTTAAGACTTCATGCTCCCAATGCAGGGGGCATAGGTTCAATCCCTGGTCAGGGAGCTAGATTCCATTTGCCACAACTGAGACCTTCTGCCGCCAAATAATAAATAAATAAATAGTTTAATAAAATAATATATTGGCCTGAGCATACTACATGTACAGGTAGTATCCACACATAAGCTACGATCAAGTATATTTCTTGTCTAAGATACTAAGGATTCTGAAGAGAGAAAAAGAACTAATTCACAAATACAAGATAAGAACAGCTGAAATAAATTTTCAGTTTCCTAGGTACACTTAGGGCAATAGAAGGAATAATAAATGAGATGCTTCAAATTGCTTTACAAAGTCATTTTCATTTTCAGGCTTATGAAGCAGAAAACTAGACCTCACCCCTTTGTCACCACCCGGTCAATTCTGCACATTTGATCAGAGCTGTAACATCCATCAAGAGCACCAACATTCTGAATGATACCTGCGGATTGCGACAGTCATGGCTTCGGCAGAAGTAGCACATGGACAGATGGCCTCAGGTTTCAGACCATGGCTTTGGAACAGACTCAAGAAGGCATCACAGGATGACACAGACCCTGAGGAGTTGAAACAGATCAACTTGAAAGCTTGAAAGTGTGATTTTCATTACTGTAGGAAACTGGTAAAGAACAGAAAGCTGACACATTTGTACATCATTTGTGTGAGTGTATGCTCAGTCGTGCCCAACTCTTTGTGACCACATGGACTGTAGCCCACCAGGACCCTGTCCATGAGATTTTTTCCAGGCAAGAATACTTCTGCAGGGGATCTTCCTGACCCAGGGATTGAAACTGCATTTCCTGCGTGTTCTGCATTGGCAGGCAGATTCTTTACCACTGAGCCACCTGGCAAGCCATTAATTCTGTGCAAGTATTTTACTGTGACTCTGAGGTGGTTGACAGGTTTCAAGGACAAACAAATGCTTGTCCAGCCCATGAAAGGTCACTGACACTATTTAAAGTTACAGCGTGGAATATGGCTGCTCCTACTGAACTGCCCAATCAATAGCAGAGGTGTACTGCAGGCAACAGGCAGCTGGTTTGGAAGCAGGCAACTCTTCCTGAAGCCACTACTGCATTGTAGCCAGTGCATTACTAATATTCTGGCTTAGCACCATCCTTTTCATGTACTCGCTGACCTGTTTCTTATTAAGGTAAGCCCCAGGTTTGTGTTTTATACCAGGATGATCACTGTGACTGCAGCCAAAGAACACAGTAGTGTCTGATGTTCTACCTGGTTCTACCCTATGGAGGCTCAGGATGTTTATGCTTGTTGGGAAAAGGAGGCAACACAGTAAGGTCTCTAAAAGCTTTTGTGAACTCTTCTGATTTGCTGACAGGGAATTTATATAAAGTCCAGACACTTGGTTATAGTAAGTTATCTCCTCATCGCTCTTTTTAGTTACATGACAGAGAAAGGATCTAAGTGAGTGAGAACAGAGTGCTTTTAAAAGCTTATAGATCCATCAAATGATGAATGACTATATAAAATGTAATATATCTACACAAAGGAATATTATACAGCAGTTTAAAGGAATAAAAGTCCAGACACAGGCGACAACATGGAGGGACCTTGAAAATATGCTAAGTGCAAGGAGCTGGTCAGAAAAAAACACATATAGCAGGACTACATTTATGTGAAATGTCCAGAATAGGTAAATATATAGAGACAAGGAGTAGATTAGCAGTTGCCTAGGGCCAAGGGACAGAGGATGGGAAATGGGAAAGGATGACTAATGGGTATGGAGTTTCTTTGGGGGATGGTGATGTTCTAAATTCAGGTCAATGGTGATAGTGTTATAACTCTATGAACATGTCAAAACCACTGAACTGTACTTTAAATGGGTGAGTTTCATGATGTGTGAATTCTCTCTCAATACAGATGTTTAAAAACAAAAAATTTGCTTATGGAAAGGGGACAAAAACCTCAACCTACCAAAGGAAAGGCTATTCCCAGACAGACACTCCAGAAATACTCACAGGGATTAGCTCCATCCGTCACAATCAACATCCGGAGGGAACTCAAGCTCACATCTCTTTGGTCCCGATGAGCCATCATAGCCCAGTGCAAGTCTCGGCATTTCACTAAAGCCACCTTGGCTATAAATGCAAAAGGGGTAAAGTTAACACACATGTGCTAAATTTGGTAGATATTAATATGCTACAGTAAAAACATTTTCATTTATTTTAGGAATCATGAATTGCACTTAAGAGAAAATAAGAAAGGTCTCAAAGAAATGGTGCCAGGTGCTCTGAGGCGGCAGTGACTGATGGACACATGACTACCTTGCTCACAGAGACCTACGGATAGGCCTCATATCCCAGCTGAGGGAGGATCGAGCACCAGAGCATCCAGTAAATCTAACTCAGACCCAGATTCACACACAGTCATCTCAGTTCTTCAGAAAGGACACCAACCGAGATGAACTAGACAACATACCTAATCTCATAGTAATCAAATTCTAAAACCTGTTAAGGTACCAAGGCAGAGAAGTATGTCTCTAGAAGACCAATTTGAAAAGCCCTGAAATCTCAAACAGTCACATAATTAAAGCTTAGATGCTATGTGTAACTACCTTTGTGAGCATGTACTCTTTGGACCCAAGAGAGAGGGCAAGTCTTCATAACAGAGTAGGGTACACTAATTGTATGCATCTTATTCATTACATTCTGAAAAGCAAAGAAAGATAAAAGTAATCAATATCTAATACACATTTAGCATTTTAAAACTGAATTGATACTCTGTTAACAATTTTAACCATAGAATACTCAAACACTAATGCTCTTTGAAAAAAATCTAAAATATTAACTATAAGGTTGAAGCCTCCTTTGCTACCTATTCTCAAATCTGATTCCTTCCTCTCCTCCTCAGAGATAATCAGTGTTAAGAATCTGCCATGGATCCTTCCACTCCTTTTTATAGGTATCTATATGTATATTCTTCCCCATAGAAATATAATAGTATTTTAACATGAAAGGCATCATACTATATATGTATCTGCCACTTGCCTTTTTTTCACTTAAACTGTGTGAGAGCTAAATTTATGCATATTTGTGTAAGTGTTAGTTGCTCAGTTGTGTGTGACTCTGTGACCCCATGGACTGTAGCCTGCCAGGCTCCTCCGTCCATGGGATTCTCTAGGCAAGAACACTGGAGTGGGTTGTCGTTTCCTTCTCCAGGGGGTCTTCCCGACCCAGCGATCAAATCTGGGTCTCTTGCACTGCAAGCAGATTCTTTACCGTCTGAGCCATGAGGGAGGTCTGAAACGTAATGGAATCTATCTGTATCAGTGTAAGAGATCTATGTGTATTTAACTCGCTGCGTAATATTTCATAGCATGACTACACCAAGTTTACTTAGGTATCTCCCTGTTGTCGACAAACTTTTTGCAATCACAAACAACGTCTCAAGGAACATATTCATACTCATTTCCCTAGCACATGAGCAAGTGTTTCTCTAGGGTAGATACAGAAAAGTTGTACCACTGAGTCACAAGATGTGTGCTTTTAAAACTCAACAGACAACTGCCAAACTGCCCTCCAACCCTCTAAGTGCCTTCCTTCGACATGTTTATGCAAGCATAAGCAAAGGGCTGGGTCTTCCAAAGCAAGAAATCAGAGTTTACCTGTCACTTACAGGAGATCCTGCCTAGACCTGTTCGGTGTTTGGGTAGATAAAACTGAACAATCTGAGAGGGTCATGCAATTTGGTGTCTCTCCTGCCGAACACACCCAGGACTCCCATCCCCAAAGAGATCCAGCCTGACAGAGTAACTAAATCTTGGTACTTAGACTGGCCATTCTGTGCACCACCTAAATGGTCCAAAGATACCAAAATGTCACGGCAAACTTCTTTTTCCTCACTTTCCCAAGTTTCCAGCTATGGTGACAAACTTGGATTTCAGAAGAATGGTGTTTATAACTAATTCTTCACACATGTCCCTATCTTGCTCTGTGTATCACAGAGAGAAGATTCTCTCTAACTCCTCACAAGGGTTTCTTAAGTTTTGATTGAAAAAAAAAGGGGGTGGGGAATGGGAAGGACTTCAGAGAAGAGCTAGAAAGCATGTATGGCTCAAGGAATAAGGCTTTTACTAATCTGAGGGATCCTGGGAGAAAAGGGAAACACTCTTCTTCCCTGGGCTTCATCTCCCACTCTTTCTTAGTCTCCTGCAATGTGTGAGGAAGTTGGACAAGATCCTCTCAAAGGTCCTGAGGGTCCTGTATCTCTTCTCTCCTCCCTCCTAATCAAAATGCTCCATAAGAAACTTTTCCCACTTGAAATGCCTCCCCCCTCCCAAAAATCTCCATATGACTATATCTTACTCATTTCTCAGTCCAATTCAACTATTACCACTTTCATAAAAATTGAGGCCAGATCTGGGAGGAAGTCACCTTTTTCTAACTCCCTTAGCATGGTACCTGTTCCTCTACTGTGAAAAGGAGCCTGATCTACCTTGTTTACAATATTCTTTCATTGCAACATGGACGCATTCAAGCATTCTGTCCAATACAAAGTTAGATATTATTTACCACTGCTTCAAAGTTCTAGATATATTTAGGTAATCTGTTCTTCACAAAAGAGAAGAGGTAACTCAGAGTTCTTTGAAAAACATATAGTCACAGATAGAATATTTTAAGCTTTGAGCTATCATAGTAGATATTTAAAAAAATTTTGGATCCTAAGTTCCACTACATACTATTATGTGAAGGGTATGACCAACCACACAAAGGAGAAAAAACAGAATTACATTCTCCTTTAAAAAAAAAATTAACATTCATATCACAAAATTAAATTCTCCTGGAAAATACTACTGATCTTGTGGCAGCTTAAATTTCATACAAACACCACGAGATGCTGTGGTTATACAGTACACACAATGATCTGAATCATAAGTACAATAAAGCTCTTGATTCTGTGTAGCTTACCGCAAACATGCCATGCCACAGCCCAGCATCCTTCTTAAAGTCTAGAACATTTACAACTGTTTCTCCTGTAACAGAAAAAAAAAACAAAAAACAGGAAAAAAACATAAGGAAATTATCTTTAGTTTAAGTAGCAAAATTCTGTCACTTGCCTCTATTAAACAACCGACTTGGTACTTTTAAAAAAACACTAAAAGCTCTCAGGATCTTCTGATCACATGAGGGTTCCCCTCAAACTGGCTGGGAAAGTGATCATAGGGTGACATGGTCACAGATGACACAATGAATTTGGAATTCGTTGACTTAGGCACTGTCTTTAAGATAATAATTTTTTCCTAATTATATAAGGATCACGTTTGTTTCATAAGCATATGTAGAAAATTATACTTCCTAGAGAAAATAAACAATGGTGGTATATGTATAAATGTATATATTGTATCTACATATATGCACATATGCTTCTAAGATTATATACTTGTATATAGATAGATATCTGACAACAAAATTGGCATATACTGCTCTGTATCTGATTTGTTTCTACTTAATGATATAGTGAAACAATGTTTAAGAACCTGAGTTTTGAAACCTCAGATTATAACCCAGTATATGAATATATGATAATTCAATCAACTCCTTTTGATATTTTGATTGATTTTATTACATATATACACTTTTTAACCAAACAAGAATATGGCTGTATAATGCTGCCATAAGGAGCATGTATTAACTTGTTTCACTTTATGAAAAAAAAAAAAAACACTAAAAGAATTAATATGGTGAAGAACCTCCAAGGGAAATTGTCCTTATGCAATACCTATCAGCATATCTAAAGTCCAACAATCCAGAATACAGTTTGTGTTTTAATCTGTGCTTTTTGGTAGCAGAATTTCTTTGATTCTAACTCCAAACTGCCAGCTGGTGACAGCTCTATATGCATGGGGAGATGAAGGTACCTGACATTCCACAGCTAATAAACACATGGATTTAATTAGCTCTCTATTTCTGCACTCTAGAAATCATTCTTTACATATTTGGTTTGCCCAGAATTTTCGTTCCTTTAAATTACAGCATATTTGTGAAAAAGAAGAAAGCAAAAGCGAGCCAAGAATGTGTCTTAGAACATTTCCCTCTGAATGCGGTCATTAACTGGAGTCCAGTCACCGGGCAGAGGGCTCCCAGTCACAGAGATCTGAGCTCACAGTGCAGCCAGTCACGGGGTGAAGTCTGACCTTCAGAATAATTGCAGGCCTGGGACAGAGCTTGGCAGTGAGACAGCATTGCAAGGCGGGACACTGTAACTCCCATTACACTCCCTTCTTTGCTTGTTTTATACTAGGAGAAAAAAACCACAGAAAACAAAAACACAAGAAACAATAAAATGGGTTATTTCAAATGACAAAACTAGAATGAAACCCAGAAAAACCATGACAATGGGCTGAATTTAACACTTTATATAAATATCTGAGGCTAGGCGACTGGGCCCCAAACTTCAATCACACAAAGATAGGACTGGGGAATGACAAAGCTCAACAAAAGTGAAAAATTCTTCGAAGTTTAATTAGTTAATTAGTTAATCAGTGTGAAGTGGCTGCTAAAGAAGCTGAAACAAACAAGTGACTCGGGCTGCATTAACAGAGCACAGCATCAAATACACAGCAAGCACAGCAAGCAGAGCCAAAGGTGCGTTAATCTATCAGCAGCTCCTGGCGGGGAGGGGAGACTGGGAGACGGACTATTCACACCTCCAGGCCAATCAGCTGTAATTTCGCTTTTACCTTGAAGCTGCTCGATACCTCCTCAAGTTGCTTTTTATCAAGATCAGTCACTTTTTATTTTATTGTTAAATCAAAAGCATATATTGCACATTTCACTCTATCTGACCTTTCTGTAATTTCTGACACCTTTCTTGACTTTCTCCTTTCTCAGTTTTTGTGATACTCCTCTTTCCTGTTTAACATTCTCTCTCTCCCTTCCCTTCACTCTCTGTTCATCCTTTGAATGTTGGCATGCCCTGAAAGTCCTGTTCTTCCTCCTCTTTTTTCACTTAAAAATTTATTTATTTATTTTTGGTTGCACTGGGTCTTTGTAGCTGTGCACCGGCTTTCCCTAGTTGCAGAGAGTGCAAGTTACTCTCTTGTTGCAGAGCAGAGGCTCTAGGTGCACAGGCTTCAGTGGTGGCAGCACACAGGCTCAGTAGTTGCGGCATGTGGGCTCAGCAGTTGCAGCTTTGGGCTTCAGAGCACGGGCCCAGTAGTTGTGGCGTATGGGTTTAGATGTTCAACAGCATGTGGAATCTTCCCAGACCAGGGATTGAACCCAGGTTCCCTGCGTTGGCAAGCAGACGCTCATCCACTCTATCACCAGGGAAGTCCTCTTTTCACTTCTATCCATCAAGGTACCACACTCCTGATGACTCTCAATTCTCCATCTCCAGCTCAGACCTCTTTCCAAAGATTCAGACTCGGAGGGTCAACTCTTCACCGTGACTGACCCACAGTCACATGAAACCCAATGTAACCAACACCACCTCTCTACCCATGGAAACTTTTCATCAATTAAAAAAAAAATATTTTAATTTATTTATTAGGCTACACCAGTATAAGCTGCAGGACACAGGATCTTCAATCTTTGCTGTGACACGTGGAATCTCCTTAGTTGTGGCACGCACTGGGAGAGTGGAATCTTAGCCACCAGACCAGCAAGGAAGTCCCTCTTGCTGTACTTTCTATCTTAGTGAAGGATGCCATCATCTCCCCAGTTGCCCAAGTCAGAAACCTGCGTGTCTTTCTTGCCTCCTCCCTCTCCAGAGTCAGTCACTAAGTCCTGCCTCTTCTATTTCCTTACTGCATCTCAGCTCCATCCATCTGCTTCTCTCCAACCCATCTCCACGAACTTGGGTTCACCTGGATAACTGTCAAAGCTCCTCATTTCCTATCTTAACCCCACCCAACAGATACATCTTTTAACCACACATTTATTCTTACCACTCTTCTGCTGACAACACTTTGATAGCTTCCTATTACCCAGAGGACACTTGAAACTCACTAGCAATGTCCTATGGACAACAAGAGGATTCCAGTGAAAACTGCAAGTTCATTCAGAACAGCAGAGGCCTGGAAATGTACAGGACAGTAGTTCTACATGCTCAGAGAGCTAAGCAGCAGCCACATAACAGAGGGCCCTTCACCTTTTAGGAAGAACCAATAAAGAAGCCTGAAAAGGAGTGGTAAGTGAGTAGTCAGGGAAGCCACTGAACAATTTTAAGGAGGATGACGGGATGAACCATGTCATCACTGAGAGATAATGTGGATTGAGAGCTGACTGCTAGATTTAGTATTTTAATTGCCTGTTTACTTGTCTGTCATTTAAATGTACTCAAATCCCTTTCATCTCTAAAAGCAATCCTTCTTCCATCCAATATCAGCACGTTACCTCTTAAAGTTACTGCCCACTCTCTTCCCTTTTCTTTTTTTAAAATTTGCTTGGCCACACTGCATGGCATATGGGATCTTGGTGCCTTGACCAGGGATCAAACCTGCCCTTACGTTGGAAACACAGAATCTTAACCACTGGACCGTCAGGGAAGTCCCTCTCTTTCCTTTTATGCAAAAGTTGTTCAATCGTGTCTGACTCTTTGTGACTCCATGGACTACAGAGTCCATGGAATTCTCTAGGCCAGAAAACTGGAGTTGGTAGCCTTTCCCTTCTCCAGGGGATCTTTCCAACCCAGGGATCAAACCCAGGTCTCCCACATTGCGGGTGGATTCTTTAACAGCTGAGCCCACAAGGGAAGCCCAAGAATACTGGAGTGGGTAGTCTATCCCTTCTCCAGCAGATCTTCCCAACCCAGGAATCAAACCGGGGTTTCCTACATTGCAGGTAGATTCTTTACCAACTGAGCTATCAAGGAAGCCAGGGCTCAAAGTTGGGGGGATTNAGCCCAAGAATACTGGAGTGGGTAGTCTATCCCTTCTCCAGCAGATCTTCCCAACCCAGGAATCAAACCGGGGTTTCCTACATTGCAGGTAGATTCTTTACCAACTGAGCTATCAAGGAAGCCAGGGCTCAAAGTTGGGGGGATTTTTTTCCCAAAATCTTAAAAAAAATAATAATTTATGGATGTTTATTCATTAATTTAGCAAACAGTTGTTGAACATTTACAACAATGTCTTAAGCAAGATGCAGAGTACTTGAGGGCACAGCTTTTAGAGTGCAACAGATAGGAATTTGAGTTCCAGCTCTGTCATTCTTGAGTCAAAGTTTTTAGACAAACGTTTGGTTGGTGACTCAAGTTAGTTTAAGTCTCAGTCTTCTTAGCTACTAAGCAGGTTTACTAACAGCCCCCCACCCCCACCTCACAGGGTACTTGTGAGGATTGACTGAGATATTGCATTTAAAGCACTTGGCCTGGTGCCTGGTATGCAGTAGGACTTAATCCCTCAACTGGATTATGTCATCAATCAATCATGCAACCACAATAACCTTCAATACCAAACGCTCCAGCCATCTGTTTCTTCTTGCTCTTCATCTGTTGAATTTGTTCTTTTCAAGCACAGCTATTTTTCCTCCTCATTTCTTGAGTCTCTCACTTCCCCCTTCACTTCTACCACTCCCATCCCCAAAGCAGCAGAGAAATACCTTTGCCAGTAAATCATTTCTTAAACCTCTGAACTTCTCAAAGTCTTCTGTAACTTTCTTACATGACAAGGGTCAATTTCTTTGTTGTCTTTATCGTGAATAGGTAGTTATGCTCAAAATAGTTGGGACAGAAGGGCCATTGGAAAGCATCTTATGGGGCAAAAGATGGCAATCTAACAAATCAAGGGGACCTAACATTAAAACTGCAAACAGTTAGTTTTAAATTTTATGGGACCTCAACCAAAGCCAAAGGAAAAGCCAGAATGTACGTCCCAGACTTGGGACTTACCTCAATGTATGCTGGCTCTATGCCAGCAGGTGAGATGAGGGGCTGCCAGTCCTTAGGTGGCTTTGAAAGGTACTTGGAATCTGTTACAACCCATTTGAGCCGGGGCCAACCTAAACCAAACCCAAAATAAAAATTGAATTGCCAAAGCCATCAGAAAAGGAATTCACAATGAATTGGTCATTTTAAATATCAAGAGATCAAATCAAGATCATTTATAACCAAGAAAATACCTCATTTAGTGTTTAGTGATAAATCATCAGACATTTATACCTTCTTTCAAAAGCACAATCGTTCCACATGCTAACACCAGGCCTTGACATTACCTCAACAACTGGGAGGTCCATTTGGCAGTGGAAGTCCACTGAGGTTAGTGGTCTATCCTCTGTCTCTACATGTAGCATTTAGTTTCACTGAACAGAGTGGTAGCTTTTCCAACCATCAGCATAAAGGTTAAGAGTGTGGGCTGTGGAATCAGATTTGGGTTCAAATCGCTGCTCTGCCATATATTAGCTGTGACTTTGGACAAGTTATTTAACCTCTCTGTGTCTCAGTTTCCTCACCTATAAAATGGGGATAATAATGGTACCTACTTCATGAGACTGTGAGAATTAAATAAGAAAATATGTTAAATACTTAGCTACTATTAAATTAATTAAAGCACTCAGCATTAGTTTTTAACTGCTAATTCAGGTGCAAATATTACCAACCTTTAAACTGTACGATTTCTCCGTTCTGAGTTTTTGGCAATCCCTTTAGACAAACCTCACTGGTAAGAGCTAAAGCAATACCACAGCTTCCTAGCAAGAAGCCAATCTGCTGCCCCCCAGCATCCTGTGGAGAAAAGATAATGAACATGGTAGGTAGGGGAGTGAACGTGAGCACACCCAAGCCCAAAATCTGACACTTAGTAATGTTCTGGCACTTGTGCAATACATTCATGAAATCCCCCTGATATCTGGCAACTGTCAAAATCCAGTGACAATATGTTCCTCCAAATAACTGCTACAGCACAATGATTTCCTGAGTGCAAACCATGTTTTATTAATCTGACACTGCTAACGATGAATTCCACCAGCCAAATGTGGCCATTTTACTCAAAGGTCAGCAATGCTCCTCTTCTAAATTAATCTCAGGAAATGAAATAAAAGTGAACATGGTTAAGTTGTCCTGACCTAGTCATAACCCCAAATCCAAAAGGAAAGCAATTCAGGTCAGAACAAAATAAATAATGTAAATGGACACCAAATGTCCAAATTTACAATGAAAGTAAATGGCCAATTATACCCAAGTTCATATACTTCTTATTATTCTATTTTAAAGGAGGTAGATTTAAGCCTTACAACAGCAGCAGAAACAAAACCAAAAGATACAGCCTAAAGCATTTCCATTAAAATATCATCTTAAGAGTATCATTATGAAACCACATAAACACTGCCAACTTAATAATTTAAGAACAACCCTATGATTTCCTGACCAATCTAAAAATACTTCCTTCTATCAACCAGAGTTTCAGGGATGCTACTCATTTTGTTTTTTATTCCTTTCAGAAAAAAAAATTTTTTTCTTGTAAATCTACAGTTTCTACCATATTTGTCTTCACCAGCAACTCTCAATAATAAACTGCATGAGAAAATTAGAGTCAAACAGCTCATGGAGAAATCACTTGGTTAAACTTTGACATTTGCTACATATGCTTCATTTTAGTAGGGCTGATGTGTNAAATCTACAGTTTCTACCATATTTGTCTTCACCAGCAACTCTCAATAATAAACTGCATGAGAAAATTAGAGTCAAACAGCTCATGGAGAAATCACTTGGTTAAACTTTGACATTTGCTACATATGCTTCATTTTAGTAGGGCTGATGTGTTGCCAAAGTAAATTCTATATCCCAGAGTAGTAACACAACATCACTGCATCACACTTGGACTTAATAGAAATCTTAGATATTAAGGAAAATGCTCTTATGGAAAGATTCCACCTACTATAAATGTGGATTACTTACAGTCTCTGAAGCAAGAGTGGGACTTTCTATAAAAGCTAATTAGTGAAAAGTCAAGTATGCCCCCATAATTTTTAAGTGGTATATATATAATATATAAAAATTCTATCTTAGTTGAAAATAGGTTATTTTCATGAAACTTGAAAATATTCATAAATAAATTTTCTACAACTTCCCCCTTTTTAGAAAGTGAAGTTAAATACTTAGGAAAATGGTCAGACTGTTTTAAGTGTTCTGTGGTGTGTGCTTAGACGCTCAGCCATGTCTGACTCTTTGGGACCCCATGGACTGTAGCTCGCCAGTCCATGGGATTCTCCAGGCAAGAATACTGGGGTAGGTTGCCTCCTCCACGGAATCTTCCCAACCCAAAGGCTGAACCCAGGTCTCCTGCACTGCAGGCAGATTCCTGACTGTTTGAGCAACCAGGGAAGCCCCTTTAAGTGTTGTAATGAAGTCATCTGATCCAAGAACCTCGACGCCAGCCATGTTACATTAGGCTACATTCCTCTTAAATTAAGCAGTGTTACCTTTCTGGTAAGAGGTACCTCTATCGGCACTGGAATCACTTCTGCCAGGAGACACCCGTAAAAAGCCACCATAAACATGACTGGATCATTGTTGGGGTAAACCAGGGCTACCTAAAAGGCATAATGACATTCAATAACAGAGGAATAAAAGCAGACTAATGCTTTCAATGTCTCTAAGTAGCACACTTATATATGACATTTATCATGAGGACAATAAGTCAAACTATTTAATAGCCTAAAGAAAATTAAGTTATTGAGAAAGATGCACAAATCTAAAAGGATCTCTGTCATTCCCATGATTATACAAGGCACAATTTAGAGACTATAATGTAATTTATCATCATCACCATAAGAAAATTTTCACTTAATTCTATTGGTGATTTAGCAATAAACAACTCACCTTAAGTAGTAAGTTAATTACTTACAAAACCTAAGGTAATTTACTTTAGTGCAGGGCTAAAGCAATAAAATAAAGGTGATGAATCTCTCTAGAGAGACGAGCATATTGAAGAATAAGTCTAATTTCTCTCAGAGATGAACCTACAAGAATGAAACCTTAAGACAAAGATAAGGTTTCTTTTTTTTTTTTCTTTTTTGCCACTCAGTCGTGTCTGACCCTTGGAGACCTATGGACTGCAGCCTGCCAGGCTCCTCTGTCCATGGAATTCTCCAGGCAACAACCCTGGAATGGGTAGCCATTCCCTTCTCCATGAGATCTTCCCAACTCAGGAATCAAACCTGGGTCTCTCGTATCACAGGCAGATTCTTTACCAACTGAGCCACCAGGGAATTCCCAAATACTCTTTTAACAAATTCACTGGATTAAATCCTTACTAATTTAACCAACAATGCAAGTGTTCTAGCAAGAGGCATTTGGGAGTTAAGCATCACTGGTAGAAACCTTTATGAATATAAAGTTAATTCACTTTAAAAAGGTAAACAGTGAAACCTCCGTAATATGTTCAGACCTGTGATCTCACCTGTAATGTATCACAGGGACAAATGACTCTCCCTAATTTCCCCAAGAGATGCAAAAAGACAGAAGTCATGATCACTGCAGAGCTTGTTACTTGGTTTGGATACTCACAGATTAACACCTGAAACTTAATTTTAACATTGGACCCCTGTCTTCCCTTCTCTCACTTTCAAGTTCTTTTAACTTACTCCCAAGATAAGTTTAATTGTGAACCTTCCAGAGTTCTAAAAATAAATACTAACTTCAAAAGACATTTTAACAACCCATTTCCTTTCTGCACACAAGCGTCCATGTCATTAGGAAGACACAAAACTACCTTCTTAGGGTTCAGTGAAGATTATGAAATGCTCACCATGTCACACTTATAAGTAAAAGTCTATCAGCTGCCCTTTGCCATGACGCAGAATTTTTAAAAGGATAGTTTAGGAGATTCTGTAATCATGAGTCTACTAAGAATTCTATTGTGTATGCATTGGGTGTTTTATTCTACAACTCCAAATGAAAAGTAATCCTTGATGATTGGAAATACTTTTATTTAGAAAGTGCAAAAAACCTCTAAATATTAAATAAAATTTAATGTCACCTTCATTAAAGAAAAAATGATATAAATTTGCTCCTCCTTAGAAGTAACATAACTCTCATTCCCTGTCTACATAAAACTCCAGAAAACTTGTTTTCAAAGTTTTATAGGGGCATTTTTCAAAGAGTAACCTTGATTGCTACTGTTGTTGTCCAAATATTGAAATATTTATTTACAGAAAGATTTAGGTGTCTCTATTTTCACTAGTACCTTAAAACAGTATACTGATTAGGAGCTACACAGAAAGAGACATGTGACTATTTTTCAAACTATAAATGCAAGAATTATAACCGGGGTTGGAACCAAATGATTTTCAATTTCTAAGAATAACAGTTACATAAATCGTGCTGTTGTACATTAAAAAAAGTCCAGAATGTGCATGCTAGAAAACAATAAAACATCACCTCCCTTAAAAAAAAAAAAAAATTACCCTATCTCCAGGTTTTAATACAGGCTCATTTTTGGTCCCCAGTTTATTAAGGAGTGTATAGGCCAACTTTAAACTTCTGCTCCACAACTTTCCTGGAAAAAGAAAAGAAAATAATCATGTAGAAAAACACAGGTCTACTTTAATAAGAAGGCACTCAGTTCACTAGCACAAGGAATAAGATATCCATCACTNCCCAGTTTATTAAGGAGTGTATAGGCCAACTTTAAACTTCTGCTCCACAACTTTCCTGGAAAAAGAAAAGAAAATAATCATGTAGAAAAACACAGGTCTACTTTAATAAGAAGGCACTCAGTTCACTAGCACAAGGAATAAGATATCCATCACTGGCAAATGATACATTAGACAAGCATCACCCTCCACACACAGAGAGGCCTTCCCCACAAAAACTGCTTTACATTCACTCTAATTTAAGAAAGCCAGTCTTGTCTGCAAGCAAAAAGGAAACCACCAGAAGCTCACTCTAGACAATATTTCATATTCTTCTCTGATGTAATCTATCTGTAGAATAATTTGATGCAAGCTGATCACACTTAAAAAGGAAGGAAACAATTTTTTATCACAAGACTGAAAATCAGAAGACCACTTCTTTCTAAGCCTTTTCTGAAGAAGCACTTACATATATGGTATTGAATACTTGAAGTAACTGCAAAGCATAAGTATGACTCAAATGACTGAGTATTCCACACCACTATATTTCAGTGAAGACAGACAATAAGATGGAAATTATGTAAAACATGCAGATATATTCACAGATGTTAAATAAACATGTAAAAATCTCACTGCTTTCTTGAAGGGTATATGGATGAGATTAATGTACAGCTCCTGAGATGAATGCTAAAAACAACTTCAGGGAGGAAAGTCTATTCTTCCCCTTTTCTTGCTCCTTTTCCCAACCACCTTAGAAATTCTTACTTTAGATTATGAAGAAATTGAAAGAGAAATCATTTTACTTTGCACAGCTAAGTTAGTTTTATACACAACTCATTCAGAGGGGCATCAAAGGTGAAAACTCATGTCAATCTGTACAATTCTTTAAATAAAACCACTTTTTCTTCTCTAAAATAGTCTATATGGAGGTCTGTGGACAATGTACATCACTTTAGAAGGGAAAGAGGAATCTGAATAAACTAGAACAAAATCTCACAACCCAGGTTGAATCCATTCTTGTTAATTAAGAGAAAACGTAATAAAAATATTTTAAAAATTTATAAAACAAAACTAAATAGAAAAGTACTGATACTTTGATCATTATAGAAGCCTGTGCCTATTATGTGCCTACTATGTGCAAGTGGCAGGATGAAGTAAATGACAAAGATGTGAAAAGTAATCAACTTCAATTTTTAGATAAAACTGATTTTTACCATACACCATTAATCCTGCCCAAATGTCTTCCTAAAATCCTCTCCTGGTATTTAAACATCAGTGGATCTACAAAGTCTCTTTCTTCTTTTAAGTAACAGCTGCTTACAATAGTCACTTTAGCAAAAGAAAATATTTGGCAATAGCAATACTTAGGAGCTTAGGATCCCACTGAAATAGTTTATAAGATCTACTGAAGTACAGTGACCAGTAACCACTAGATAGCAAGATAAAAACAACAACAAAAAAACCCATTACCCATGATAATCTGAAGAGCTATTAGGAGAAAAGGAAGCTGGACTCATGTAAACTCACCATAAGTGAGAGTGTAAACAGGCTTCCCCGTTACATCCAGTGCGGTCAGACAGGGGCATTTTGCCTGAGTAGTGCCCCAGCGCTGCAGGGCAGACTCCAGAGCAGGGGGCCAGTTACAGATGACTCCTAGTGGTTCTCCCTTCACGGGGGTCATCTGCCGTCCCTCAGGCTTGGGTTGGTTAGGGTCTGGCTGAGGTACTGTACCAAAAAACACCCCAACAGATTATATGAACATAAGATCTGAAGTAAGTACAAATACCAGCTAACATAACTGAGGTCTCTAATCTTAAAATATTTCCCTTTCTCTTTTTCTGGCTTAAACTCACTCTGAGAAAAGAAAGGACACTGTTAGAAATAGTAATCCACAAACTGGACCTTAATTTATTTTCCCACATAACGGTAAAACCGTATTTAATACATTTTATGCAACAAATCCTGACCCTGACAAAGCAAATCCCCCAACATACAAAAAAGCACAAATCATAAATTTGCATTTAGTACTTTCACAATTCTTAGTAAATTTTTTTTTTTGGTTGTTGTTTTATTTTTAGTAAACTTGTTTTAAAATCTTTAGTTTGTGTCTAATGTTAGAGAACCAGGTTCTCCCTCACTAGGTTATGTTTAAGGAAAAACCACGGAACTCTGAGTCAGGAAACTCAAGCTTACATTCACTTTTTACTAGTGTGACCTTGGGCAAAAGGAGTTACCTCAGCCTCCTTCTTCCTCATCTGTAAAATGCAAATATAGTAACAGGTATACCATAGGGACCTACTGGCATCAGGAAGACAAGGGGCATGAATGACATCGTTCCTTCCCTGTCTCTAGACCTCTGCGCACGTCTCCTCTGGTCAGCCCTTTGCCTCTTGGTGAATGTGCGTTCATCCTTCTTAGGATATACCTTCCCCGGAAAGCCGCCCGGCTTAGTTCTTCCACACTTCACGTGAGTGCGCTCTTACTAAGGCACTGAGGATGCTTAAGGGCTTCTATTCCTCGAGAGGCTTATCTCCCTCTTAGACTGAGAGTTTCTGGGTAGAAGACATGGTTCTCATTCTTCTTATTGCCTTTAGTGCCTAATGTATAATGGTTGCTTAATCGATGTTAACTAAATTGAATGGAACTTGGGGGAGAAAAAAAAAAAGCACCAGGCAATTCCCTGGTGGTCCAGTGGTTAGGACTCAGTGCTTGCAATGCCAGCACCCCAGATTCTATCCCTGGTGGGAGAAATAAGATCCCATGTAATGTGGCCAAAAAAAAAAAAAAATATTTAAAGCAGTAGATTTATAATAGGGTAAATTCCAGAAACTAGAGGTGAATAATATTTCATACTTTTTCACAGAGACAAAACTAAAGTCCTCTTAATCNAGGGTTCAAACCAGCATCTCCTGCAGCTCCTGCCCTGCAGGCAGATTCTCTACCACTGAGCCACCAGGGAAACCCTATCTGGCTATACATCCCCCTAAAGAAAGCTCTTGAAGGCACAAATAGTGAAATCATGGGCGCAAATCACACCAAGGCAGAAGAGGGGATGTTCAGAGGGGCATAGCATTGTAAATAATAAAGAGGTGGTCAAAATTCAGGGAAATTTTACCTCTAAGCCAGGTCTGAAAATCAAGCTCATTATTACTTTTTTGTGCTTTAATTAACACTTAATATCATTCTGAATCACTCCCATTAAGCTATTCTTCTATGTTTCCCTTGCATAATGCCTTAAATAGAAATAAACTGCAACATTAGTTAATAGCATTACATCATGTGAATTTTAAATACCACAGCTTGGGAGAAATAAAGCTTTATTAGGAGTCAAGTTATAAATCTGCATTAGACAAAGCTGTATATATTTTTGGAAAGTGTTGGATATATGAGCTACTAAAAGAAAATCGGTTTCTTTGAATTCTCTGAATGCTATTGTGGTTTTTACTGATGCCACTGCCAATATTTCAGGGCCCTGTCTAGGAAATAAAGCAAGCGTATTGTTGAACTTGGCCCCTGGGGTTAGGAGGTTGGGAGGTGGTGGTGGGGACGGGGAGGTGGTTTTGGAGNCTCAGACTTTGCCACCTCCACCAAGCCTGTCCTCAACAGTGCCTGGTATTCAGGCTCCTTCCTCTGTCACTCCTCTTCTCTGCTGACTATACCTTATACAAAAGGTCTCCTGTGTTTTCATTTGTGTTTCTGTAGCACTGAAACTGTGCTCAACCTGCAGGAGCTCTACAACAGATGCTTGCTTAAACTGAACTGAATTTATCTTTCTTGGTATGAGGAAGTGTATTAATAAATAAAATGGTCCTGGTGTGCCAGTGGCAGCCACCTTAGCAAAAGTCGCTGTATCAGAGAACATATTTGGACAGAGAAAGTTAGTTCTCAATTATGTTGACAGAGGTAGTTATTGCTGCATTTAGCTCCAAGCATTAAGTTAAAAGAATCCACACTTAGAGCAAAAATCAGGAAGAACAATGGACGTAAGGCTTTAAATATTTTATCCATGGATATCACTTTAAAAACTATCTTTTACATTGTTTTTGCTCCCTTAAGCTGCAGCACAAGTCCCAATAAACAAAGCCTTGCCTGAATTTCTCAAAAGGCAAAAATGAAAATCAAAAAACCCTATCTTTTACAAACTTCCAGTTATAAAATAAATAAGCCATGGGATGAAATATATAGCATGATGACTATAAATTAATAGTACTGTATTGCACATCTGAAAGGTGTAGAGAGAGTAGATCTTAAAAGTCCTCTCAGGGTGAGAGGGAGGCTCAAGAGGGAGGAAACATATTTATACTTACGGCTGATTCACATTGTTATATGGCAGAAACCAACACAATATTGTAAAGCAATTATCCTCCAATTAAAAATAAAAAAATTTTTAAAGTCCTCTTATAAAAAGAAAAAACAATTTTTTTTAAACTTTGAAAGGTGACAGATGTTAATGAGACCTACTAGGATCATCACTTCACAACACGTACAAATATCAAATCATTATGCTATATACCTGAAACTAATGCCATATGTCAGTTATACCACAATTTAAAAAACAGAAAACCATCTTTGTTACTTTTTGTTTAAAATTAATACAGATTTTGTTATATGTATATTTTACCACAACAAAAATGGAAAAAATTAATATACATACACATCCCAGAAATAAGCCTACCTCAGTAGCTGGAACAGTTGAAAGTGAAAGTCGCTCAGTCATGTCCAACTCTTTGTGACCCCATGGAGGGGCACAAAGAGTTGGACACAGTCCATGGAATTCTCCAGGCTAGAATACTAGAGTGGGTAGCCGTTCCCTTCTCCAGGGGATCTTCCCAATCCAGGGATTGAACCCAGGTCTCCCGCATTGCGGGCAGATTCTTTACCAGCTGAGCCACAAGGGAAGCCCATAGTTTGGTATATAATTATTCCAAATTTCTACTCCTGTGTACTTCATTATATATATAACAGTACTAACATTCATAAATTATGCATCATGTGCTACATACTATCTTGCATTTATTACTTAACAATGTATTTTGTATATCTCTCTATATTTGCACAAATAAATCTACCTTGTTTTCCAATGAGACTTCATAGGATCTTTAAACTAGTTTTCACTGAATTCTACTATGTGGACCTACTATAACTTATCACTGTATTTATAATGAACAATACTAAAACAAACATTTTTGTATATAATTTTTGTGTATACGTGTATGTGCAAATTCCTAGAAGTAGCATTTCTGGGTAGAATATTTAAAGTTTAAAAGANTTCTCTTTCTTAAATTATTACTATAACTTATCACTGTATTTATAATGAACAATACTAAAACAAACATTTTTGTATATAATTTTTGTGTATACGTGTATGTGCAAATTCCTAGAAGTAGCATTTCTGGGTAGAATATTTAAAGTTTAAAAGACAGTGGCAAACTCTTGCACTGCTACTTTTAAGGAAGTAGCTTAATACTGCTACTTCCTTAAAAGTAGCAGTAGTTTGAAGTAGCTTTAAACGGCATTTATATTTTTATACTATTTTAGTGTCTCTAAGGTTTACTTATTTAGTTGAATCAAGAATGACATATTTTACTGAATCTATGATGCCATGTTATATAAAAGATATTCTCCAGGATTAAAAAAATAAGATATCCTGATTTCAGGTGTGCTAAAATGTGAAAAGTGCCCTTCTAATATTAGATGAAACCATGGCTCTTAGCTGTCTTGGAAAATGAATGACTAATTGTGCATACTGAGAAAAAGCACTTTCTCAACAGAACAACAGCGCATCAAATGCTCACACTTATTAATTAAAAATACTACACTTCCAGAAGTATTGCTGCATGAGACATAAAACATGCGAGAACAAACTGAGAAAACTAGGGACTTATTCACATTAGTCAACTTTAGAAGGCCAGGACGTTTGGATAATTAATAAATACAGAGCATGTTCTTCTCTGCCATAGGATCTGCAGCATCAGAACACAGAACAAATCAAACCACTCATTTATTTTCTAACACGATAAGCCCTGGCCCCTATACCTGTGTCAAAAACGAGATGTTCAGTTACTGTATTAGCAAAGTCTCTTATCGATAAGAACAGGCAGCTCTTGTAACTGGATTTGACTCCTTCAGCCAACACACAATTCATCTTGATCATTTGATAGAGAAATCACTTCTGAAGTTCAGTCCCCAGACGCGGCTGACTTTGGACATCTCTGCCAGGAGCATGGGAAAGTTGGGTTTCATTTCCCAGCACTAATGTTTGAGCTCAATAAGGTGATACAGCTACTCTTTAAAAGTCCTTTTCTTGCTTTTGTTGTTTTGTTTGAGGTGGCTAACTGCTGAAAAGATTAACATTGAAGAAACTGTCACAGTGGCTTACCACCCAATCACTTTCCAACTCAGAGATTAACTGTATTTTCTACACTTGGGACCACAAAATGTGTGTGTAGAAAATTGCATCCTGCTCTGATGGGCAGGAAAAGGAGGTACTAAGTAAGTGTATTTGAAATGTCAGATCCTTTTGTCTAAGCACGAAGAATACAATCAGGTCAGAAAATCTAAACTCTGAATAAATGTAAGCTCTTTATACCATGTCTGAAACATGAAATACTAAATTCGATTATGACTGGTTGAGATGTTGTAGGTGTTAATAAGCCTCTACCAAATAAGAGAGGAGTTTCAAGTTACACTCACTGAAATCAATGTCAAGCCCTTTCTGTGTACTTTAATCTGAATGCTTATAATTTTTCCTAAACATCCTCTCCATTCTTAAGTTAATTTTGCATGTGACATGTAAATATAAGCCTTCCTATGAATGGAGCAGCAAAGACGCTCAACAGCAGTGAAGCAGCAGCAGTGAAGTTCAACTCTGATAAATTTCTACAACTTCTTTGCTCTATTTCTGCGGCTACTGTTCAGTTCAGTTCAGTTCATCTTACTCGTGGAAGCCAGAATTTGCAGCGTGCGCTGAGTTTTTCTCTGCTATTTAGTTAGGTATTTCCTTCTACTTTTAAAAATGTCATTTTCAGCCAAAATTCATGCTTGCAGGCCTCCTCTTTCACGTTCCTCCTCATAACAGCACTGCAGAACTTTTATTATCTTCAGGGTCTTCAAATCGCTTTTGTTCCCCACTTTACCTCCTCTCTGGCCTCCTCAGTACTACTCCCCCTGGCTAAAGTCCCAGTGACACAAATATTCAAAACCCAACTACTGAACACTCCTCAATACCCTGGCACCTAACCAAGAGTCTCCACAGTCTGCTAACCATTGTATGATTCAGACTATACTTTCTGATACTGAGGTAAGTCTGAAAGTACTGATGGAAAAGATACTTGGGTTTTAGTGGCTCAGTAGTAAAGAATCTGCCTGCAATGCAGGAAACACAGGTTTGATCTCTCAGTCGGGAGATCCCCAGGAGAAAGAAACGGCAACCCACTCCAGTATTCTTGCCTGAGAAATCCCCTGGACAGAAGCCTGGCAGGCACAGGCCAGGGGTCTCAAAAGAATTGCACGTGACTTAGTGACCAAACAATAAAGGTGAAGGTCAGAATTTTACACTACTGAATGAGCTCACTAAAGACTTTTTTCTCCGTGTAATCACCTTGGACACAGAGTATAGAGAATCCTCTTTGGGGTTCCTTACTAACTTTTTTGTTAAATGCTGTAAGAACAAGCAAAATACTTGCCAGCAGGCCTGGGGTGAGTGCTGTAGCAGCTAAAAGGCTTCCAGGCTAGTGAGAACTCACTACTGCCGCACCTGAGCTCCAGCCTCTAAAGGCAACACCGGGGGATGGGGAACCCAGCTGGGGGCTTGGCGACAAACAGGAGCTCCTGATTAGCTTTTCCAAGTTCAGCCTTACCTCCCTCTGATTCATGCCCTAACAAATACTACTTTATACCTTCCTTTCTCCAAAATATGTATTTAACTCTTACATGTGTTAGGCCCTGTGCAGCCAGCCCAAGCTACTAGAACAAATTACAAATCTGTGTTCCTGCTCTGCTAAAAATTCTTCAGTGGTATTCAAGATTCCTCAAGATTTGCCCGCTGATTATCTTTCCAGCTTCATCTCCCACCTCTTTCTGGGTCCTTGCTTTCTAGGTTTCAGCCATAATGAACTATTTTCAGGTTTACTATCTGATGTTATTTCCCTGACTCTGTCTGCCATGACATGGTTCAGATGTCTTAGCCTCAGAGAAAGCCTCTTATCAATCAGGCCCAGGTTAGGTACAAAGGAAACTTCTGTGTGGCATGTAATTTCTATTTTTCTGACCAAATACTTTTCACTCCTTCCTTCCTTCCAGTGTGTGAAAATACATATCTAATAATAGCAACTCATAAAATAACTGTGCTTTTCCTCATTTCCTCTAAAGCCGTTTTCTTGAGGGTGCGATACACACCCTGTTTTTCAATTCAAGAAAAGGATAAGGTAACCTTGGTTGGTAACAGGGTGGGGGCGGAGGGGAAATCTGGAGAAAGTAAAATAACATTCCAGTTAGCCTTCTGGCTTAATTCTGCTGGTTCTTAAAACAGTAACTGTGCTACAGAGACTATCCTAGCGGAGAGGATAGTAGATGGATGTGGGACGGGCTTACTATGTCACATGCCCGAGGATAGTAGATGGATGTGGGACGGGCTTACTATGTCACATGCCCTGAGGCCTATGGTTCACTTCTGCTTGTCAGTGCTGGACGTGGTGTAGCTGGAATGTGCCAGCCAGCCACAGTACATTGCCTTTTCTTTTACCATGGGTATTTTCTGGGTGAGAAGAAATAAAGTTTATGGGTTTCATGTCAGTTCAGTCACTCAGTCATGTCCAACTTTTTGTAACCCCATGGACTGCCACACACCAGGCTTCCCTGTCCACCACCAATTCCCGGAGCTTGCTCAAACTCATGTCCATCAAATCGGTGATGCCATTCAACCATCTCATCCTCTGTAGACCCCTTCTCCTCCCACCTTCAATCTTTCCCAGAATCAGGGTCTTTTCTAAGAAGTCAGTTCTTTGCATCAGGTGGCCAAAGTATTGGGAGTTTTAGCTTCAGCATCAGTTCTTCCAAAGAATATTCAGGACTGATTTCCTTTAGGACTGAATGGTTTGGTTTCTGTGCAGTCCAAGGGACTCTCAAGAATCTTCTCCAACACCACAGCTCAAAACCATCACTGCTTCGGTGCTCAGCTTTCTTTATAGCCCAACTCTCACATCCATACATGACTACTGGAAAATCATAGCTTTGACTAGACGGACCTTTGTCAGCAAAGTAATGTCTCTGCTTTTTAATATGCTGTCTAGGTTTGTCATAGCTTTTCTTCCAAGGAGCAAGCGTCTTTTAATTTCATGGCTGCAGTTACCATCTGCAGTGATTTTGGAGCCCCCCAAAATAAAGTCTCTCACTGTTTCCCCATCTATTTACCATGAAGTGATGGGACTGGTTGCCATGATCTTTGTTTTTTGAAAGTTGAGTTTTAAGCCAGCATTTTCACTTGCTTTCACTTTCATCAAGGGGCTCATCAATTCCTCTTTGCTTTTTTAGGGGTTTACCAATCTGAAATTTCACTGTTAAGTTTCTGTTCCAGCTCCATGAGTCAACAGACTAATCAACAGCCCTGAAAAACACAGAAAGACCTGCCTCTTCCAAGAGAGTCTACTGAGCTTTCCTAGTACCATCTCATGAGACCCCAGCCCTCTGCTTTCTTATTTATTTATTCACACTGCTTTTGTACTTGCCTGGTTCCCCTGCTGGCCTTGAGGGCAGACATGTTTTATTTGGGGCTATAACCCCAGCAAATAAGAGTACCTACTACACCTGGCATGTAACAAGTACTCAACAAGTGGCTGATGAATGAATTAATATAGACCTGTTGGCACTTCAAGAGGAAAAAATAAAACATTAGGAGCTCTCAGGATGTACAGTTCACACTACAGTAGGTAAAAAGTGTTCCAGCAGTAACTTTCAGTTCCCTCTCACCTGATCGGTATCGTTCATCCCTGGCTCCCCCAGATCGACTTCGATGATACTTAGAAGGAGCAGAAGTTGGAGCTGCAGATGGAGCAGGTGTTTGGTTTCTGTGTTCTTTCTGTACTGATGAATCAGTTTCTAAAAAAGGAAGTTTGGAAAATGGTTATAACAATAATAACTAACATTTTCTGAGTACTTTACAGCATTTCCATAACACTTTGAGGTAGGTAATACTACCCATCTACAGTAGTAGTATTCAATACACATACGTTAAAAAAAAAAAAAAAAAA
>SJYV01001714.1:205683-252615 GCA_006410875.1 Neotragus pygmaeus
GGAAACAGTGTCAGACTTTATTTTGGGGGGCTCCAAAATCACTGCAGATGGTGACTGCAGCCATGAAATTAAAAGACGCTCACTCCTTGGAAGGAAAGTTATGACCAATCTAGATAGCATATTGAAAAGCAGAGACATTACTTTGCCAACTAAGGTCTGTCTAGTCAAGGCTATGGTACTTCCTGTGGTCATGTATGGATGTGAGAGTTGGACTGTGAAGAAAGCTGAGCGCCGAAGAATTGATGCTTTTGAACTGTGGTGTTGGAGAAGACTCTTGAGAGTCTGTTGGACTGCAAGGAGATCCAACCAGTCCATTCTGAAGGAGATCAGTCCTGGGTGTTCTTTGGAAGGACTTATGCTAAAGCTGAAACTCCAGTACTTTGGCCACCTCATGCGAAGAGCTGACTCATTGGAAAAGACTGATGCTGGGAGGGAATGGGGGCAGGAGGAGAAGGGAACGACAGAAAATGAGATGGCTGGATGGCATCACTGATTCGATGGATAGGAGTTTGGGTGAACTCTGGGAGTTGGTGATGGACAGTGAGGCCTAGTGTGCTGCAATTCATGGGGTTGAAAAGAGTCAGATACGACTGAGCGACTGGAATGAACTGAACTTAGGAAGGTGTCACCTATCCAGATAACACCTAAGAATTGGCTTATGAAGCCATAATATAAAAATGCAGACTGAAAGCACAGTGTTCTGGGGAATGCAAGCATCAGCTCTACAAACCTCAGTAAAGGTTGAGGGAATCACAGTGCTATAGAAACTGAGATGTGTAATGACAAACTCATACTGATTTTCAAAACTGGTTTCAGTGCTGGAGAAGCCATGCATAAGAACTGTAGTCCACAGTCTCAGCTGAGCTCTGCATTCCGTGTGACTGAAGCTACCGTGGACCCTTCAGACCCGGAGAAAATCACTCAGTGACTCCAGTTGGCACCATGTGGCCCCTAAGAATTACCTGACTGAGTCTTGCCCAAATTCCTGATCCACAAAGTCATAATACATAATAAAAAAGGCTTCCTTTATTTTTTCATATACTGCTTTTAAGAAGACAAGAAACAGTATATTTCAGGGTGCTCTCTGTATTAAAGTGTTTTTATGGACCTTTAAACATTTATTTTCTTAGCACCAGAGATTTTTATTATAAAAATTACATATTATCTGAGCAGAACAAATTTAAAAACTGAGACTTAAATGTAATGTCTGGGATTGTAAATCAAGTTTTAATATTTTTAGGTTTTAATTTTTTAATCAATCTAAATCTTCTTGATAATCCACTTCACAGAAGACTTGTATTGATTCTTGATATATTCATACCTTATGTTATGTGTCAGTTTTATTTCTCTAGAATAGGGGTCAACAAACCATAGCCCATGTCTGTTTTCGTATAAACAGTTTTATCAGAACATAACTACACACATCTGTTAATATATTGCCTATGTGAAGGCAGAGATGAATTACTGTGGCAGAGACTGTAAGTCTAAAATATTTACTATCTGGACCTTCATGGAAAAAGTTTCCCAGCTCCAGTCTATAATAATAAATGCTACATTTAAGTGTTTGCTTTCTGCTAGGCATTGTGCATTTTGAATTTCACACATTTGATCTTATTTATTCCTCACAACAACCCTACAAAGGAAGAACTATCACTATCAACTTTTTACAGAAAAGAAACAGTGATATGGATTATTTTATCCAAAGTCACAAAGTCAGAGGATGGAAGAGCCAGGATTTAAACCCAAGTCTAACTCCACTGGTTCTCCTAAGAGGAAAACAATCACAATTAATAACTTAGTATCAGTTCAGTTTAGTCGCTCAGTAGTGTCCAACTCTTTGCGACCCTATGAACCGCAGCACGCCAGGCCTCCCTGTCCATTACCAACTCCCAGAATTTACCCAAACTCTTGTCCATTGAGTTGGTGATGCCATCCAACCATCTCATCCTCTGTCGTCCCCCTCTTCTCCTGCCCTCAATCTTTCCCAGCATCAGGGTCTTTTCAAATGAATCAGCTCTTTGCATCAGGTGGCCATAATACTGGAGTTTCAGCTTCAACATCAGTCCTTCCAATGAACACTCAGGATTGATCTCCTTTAGGATGAACTGGTTGGATCTCCTTGCAGTCCAAGGGACTCTCAAGAGTCTTCTCCAACACCACAACTCAAAACCATCAATTTTTCAGTGTTCAGCTTTCTTTATAGTCCAACTGTCACATCCATACATGACCACTGGAAAAACCATAGCCTTGACTACAGATCTTTGTTGACAAAGTAATGTCTCTGCTTTTGAATATGCTGTCTAGGTTAGTCATAACTTTCCCTCCGAGGAGTAAGCGTCTTTTAATTTCATGGCTGCAGTCACCATCTGCAGTGATTTTGGAGCCCCAAAAAATAAAGTCTGACACTGTTTCCACTGTTTCCCCGTAATTTAGTATAGGATTTACAGTCAGGAGTTAAAAGAACATATTTTGTCCTTTGTTTTTTCTTTTAAATCACCTGCCTTCATGTAAAAGATTCTGGAAAAAGCCCCTCCCTCCAAAAATAAAGTTTTCAGCCATTCACTACAGAAACTACTTAACACATATTTCAATTAACTTTAGAGAATAAAAAGTAGAAAGGGGCTATTTTTATTTGTATGGTCAGATGATATATATATAGGAAGGAAATCAGATTAGCACACATGAGCTACTTTGCCTGTAAACGTACAGAGAAAATGGTTTGACTTAAACACTGAATTTAAAACACGACCTTTGCATTACTTTTCGGAGGTACAATGAATATATAACTGAATTACCTATCACTAATTTTTTTTAATTAAATAAGCAGATTTGCTAGGATAAACCAAACTACCCTGCTAAGAAACATGGTACCTTCAAATTAGATAACTAATAATTCAAAGGATAAAAAGCGGGAATATGGATTCTCATTTCACAAAGGATGCTAACACACAATTGATATACCTTTTCTGACTCCTCTCTCATTATGATTTTACTTTGTATTTTTCAATGTAGTTAATTAGGAAAAAGAACATAATAATGGACTAAATAAAAATTTTTTTACCAGGAAATGATCTGGAGGTGAGAAGGGAAGTGAGAGTTGATCTATCTGTTTGAGGAAGAACTAGAGAGAATGAACATTTCCACTGAGGATTATCTAGAAGTTATCATACATCAAACCATAAGAAAATGCAACACAAATACAGACATTTGATGAGAATTGAGTCAGATGACACTTAGCCAAGAGATCTGTGGAAACTGGTACCCCCCAGCCCCGCCCCCCGCCAAAAAAAAGGCTCACAACACACTCTTCACCAGTTCACCAAGCAACATTAGTATGATGCTCAGCAAAGTTTAGCTCAGTCTCCTTAGGAATTTAGTCTTCCAAATGGATGAGGTCTCTTTGGGGTCTAAAATCATGACAGACATTTCGAGGTAGCTTGTCAGAAGGGAAACCGAAAGGTTGACTTGCAGTTTCAGTAAGTGGCTGACAAGTTGGTTCAGTGAGCATTCCTCGGGTGCCGAACACATGATGCCACAAACATATAGATTTCCGACAGAATAAGTGAAAAGAGAAAAGTCGCTCAGTCATGTCTGACTCTTTGCAATCCCATGGACTGTGCCCACCAGGCTCCTCCATCCACGGAATTTTCTAGACAAGAGTACTGGAGTGGGTTGGCGTTTCCTTCTCCAGGGGATTTCCCAACTTTGACTCAAATGTGTAACACACTCGCTTCAAGTTCAAGAGAGGTGATATAAAAAACAAGAAGAATAATAATTAATTCCTAGGAACTCAACCACTTTAAGTGTAACATGGGAGCTTAATAATGAAACTTCAAAGCTTATCTTTTTGATTGTGAATAATCACTCTCCAAGTTATTCTAAATTTTATCTTCTAAAAACTTCTATTTCCATTAACTGGAGTTTTTTTTTTTTTTTTCTTAAAAAAAAAAAAAGATTTCCAGATAGATTTCATTTGTGCATTGAAAAAATGGAAAGCAAATGAAATAAAATGTCAATAGTAATTATCTCAGGGCAATGAGACTGGATGTTTTATTTTCCCATAGGCTTTACTGGGTTTCTATAATTTAGAAAGTTCTCTTTTTCAGTATATAAAAATAATATATGTTTATTATAGAACATCAAGATAATAGTTAAGTATAAAGGAAAAAATAAAAATGATTCTGGATTTCATTAATTTGAAGGTCACACCAGAGAGAGCAGATTCTTACCAAAATAAGTTAAAACAATATCCAGTTTTCAGCTTCCTAGATAAATTACAACACTGTGAGCAGAATTTTCCAACCTTTTGGAAACCAACTGTCTCTTTTCCTTTCCCCTAAAGCAACTGGTAATTCAGTGCACATCTGAAGGTGAGAGGGAGGAAACTATGTCCTGGTTGGATTAAACAACTTTTGGATGGCTTATTGCTTACTTAGCTTCCTTGCCAGGGCAACAGTGCATCACAGAAGGAAAGCAGGAAACACAGACCACCAGTCTCCCGAGAGAGGAGGAGGGGTTGGGGGGCACAGGGGCCCCGTAAAGCATGAACAGCACACCCAGCGCCAGCTGGGCAGGCAAGACGCTGCTTAAAGACAAACCATGCCTGGCCATGGCTTCACACTCAACCACATCTCAGGAATCACCTGGGGCCCCAAAGCAGAGCTTTCTATAGTTTGAATAAGATGTGCACTATTTCACTACCATAGTAAGAAACAAAAAAAAAAGCAAAGATGGAATTAACTACTAGAATCAACATGATATGTATGTATTAAATGCCATGAAAAGTGAAAAACTATGCAGACATATAAAAGGACATATATGCAGACATATAAAAGAACACAAAATGTTATGTATGTTATTACAACTGTGTACGTAAAACTATCCATCTATAATTATATGGACTTTTATATATATGAAATGCCTTAAGTAGTTAGGATGAGGTAGTGATAGCTGCTGTGGAGAACTTTACCATTTCTTTACCATTTTGTTTACTGAAAGAGCTATGTATAAAACCAAGGTAATTTTAAAAGACACTAAATATTAGGTTTAGTGCTGGAGGAGAGCTGAGAACCTCATAAATCAAGCCTTCTTCAAACCTTCTAAATTCTAGAGCAAAACATCCTTCAGCTTCAAAGAAAAGGATTACTGCTGATTACTACATACAGTGACCACTTCTGTTTAGGGGTTCTCGGATCTTTCAGTTTGTAATACACAGGATCCACTAGGGGTCACCCTTATGTTTAAATAGGGATGACAGAATGTTCAACAGTAAGTTTAGACAAATTTTCATTTCTTCTGCAACACAAAGCCTCCTTTCTCAATGGTCAGCATGTACATAATTTACTGTTCTCTGACAGAAAGAGACACCAGAGTCTCCCATGATTCTATTGTTGGAACATAACAATAATAAGCTGGGAAAGAAGCTGATCTTTAGTATAAACTATGCAAAATTTCCAATTCAGGTACATGGAAGAAAGCCAACTTCAGCTTCTTATCTTTCAACTCTGCCAATGATATAACAGAAATTTTCATCTATAAGAGTCATAGAGGGAAGGAGGATGTGCTCTGAGAACCAAGGAATACAATGCTTCAACTTAAGAGTGATCAAAGTAGACACACTCACTGGTCTCAGTGCTGGTGTCCAAAGAAGAAGACACCTTTTTCTTTAATTTAGCACTCATAATAAGTAAGTGATCACTCATTCATGTGGATCTTCTACATCATGATACGTGCTGAGAGGGAAAAAAACAAGGTTCTCTGAGCCTACACAATGAGGGATTTAATTTATACTAGAGTTTTAGGGGCAGTCTGTTAAAAAGGAGACTCTGATATAAGTTTCAGTTAGGCTCAGGAGTGGTGGGAGTGGGGGTGTTCCTGGGGGAGGAGCTACGTTATACAAAAGCACAGTATTAGAAGTCCAGTGAGGGAGAAAAATCTTGACAAGTCTGAGGAAGGTCGAAGAGGCTGAAGCAGAGTGAAAGAGGTGGAGTGAGACAAAATGAGGCTGGAGAAGAAAAGCGGGGCCAGGTCACTTGTCCTAAACCAAAACAGCAGCCTTTGAAGGGATCTGTACAGGAAATGATAAAATAACAATGATAATACAGTTCTATGGCTCTTTAAACTTTCAAAACACCATCTCATTTTATATTCACAGTAACATTATCTGACAGATATCATTAAGGAAGCAGGACACCCATCACAGACTAAATTTATTTTCCTACAGTAAGAGTGTGTCCATAGTCACCTTGAATCATTATATAAACAGAGCCTCCACTCCCATCTCCACCCTCCATCCTGGGTGAAGGCACCTTGAATCACTCAGAGATTCTTCCCTGGAAGCTCACTGAGGAGAGCCTTCCTTAGAAGGCTGAGTGATTAACCAGCCTTACTGCCTTACTCCAAGCCTTACTCCCTACCTTACTGCCTGTGGGTAGGGAGGAAAGAGTCTGCATTTCAAGTATGGAAAGGGGCTACCTGCCCATGCTGAATCCTAGGGGTGGATTCTGAGAGGGAGAGGAAGTGGAGGTTCTGGGTCTGAGAAGCTTCCCAGGCCACTTGGCATCAGGAAAACAGCTGTGCGTGGGCTAAAAGAACACAATACCAAGAGCTTTGCCCTGAGAATTCAAGTGAGGTGTCCTGGTTGAGCCTAGCAGAGTGGGGTCCCTTCCTCAGAGTGGCTGAGGCGGGACCCAGGTTTAGCACTGGGTTAGCATTACTGATCACAAAGTAAGGACTGGTTTTCAATAGCACCCCACGAGGCACTGAGGGGCAGCAGCAGACAATGGGGCTCTTCCCTTTCGGATGTGGAAGCTGTACTGACCACCTCTCCTCCTGCACTACCGGTGTCCCAGGGGGTTCCTGGATAACCAAAAGGAAAGAGAATCCCCAAAAGAAAAGCAATGGGCTTCCTTCTAATGAGGCATACAGGGACAAATAAGATCGTAACGCACGCGCCAGTTCATAGTGACACTACTGCTGTCCAAATCTAGCAAATAAAAGGGCAGAACTGGGGCTGGAATGTTCTTTTCGTTATGCTGTGATCCTCACTTGGGAAGGAATCTCTGTATTAAAATGCGATAGTAGAAATACAATAGATCCCACCCTTCCACTCCCATCACAAAAAAAGCACAGAACTGTCTCAGTTCAGTTCAGCAGCTCAGTCGTGTCCGACTCTTTGCAACCCCACGGACTGCTGCACATCAGTCTTCCCCGTCCATCACCAACTCCCAGAGACTACTCAAACTCATGCCCATCTCATCAGTGATGCCATCCAATCATCTCATCCTCTGTCATCCCCTGCTGCTCCTGCCCTCAATCTTTCCCAGCATCAGGGTCTTTTCAAATGAGTCAGTTCTTTGTATCAGTTGGCCAAAGTATTGGAGTTTTAGCTTCAGCATGAGTCCTTCCAATGAATATTCAAGACTGATTTCCTTTAGGATAGACTGGCTGGATCTCCTTGCAGTCCAAGGAACTCTCAAGAGTCTTCTCCGACACCACAGTTCAAAACCATCACTTCTTCGGCAATGTCCAACTCTCACGTTTATACATGACTACTGGAAAAAACCATAGCTTTGACTAGATGGATCTTTGTTAGTAAAGTAATGTCTCTGCTTTTTAATATGCTGTCTAGGTTGGTCATAGCTTTTCTTCCAAGGAACAAGCATCTTTTAATTTCATGGCTGCGATCACCATCTGCAGTGATTTTGGAGCCCCCCAAAAGAAGGTCTCTAACTGTTTCCATTGTTTCCCCATCTATTTGTCATGAAGTGATGGGACCAGATGCCATGATCTTCGTTTTCTGAATGTTGAGTTTTAAGCCAACTTTTTCACTCTCCTTTTTCACTTTCATCAAGAGGCTCTTTAGTTCTTCTTTGCTTTCTGCCATAAGGGTGGTGTCATCTGCCTATCTGAGATTATTGATATTTCTCCCAATAATCTTGATTCCAGCTTGTGCTTCATCTGGTCTGACATTTCACATGATGTACTCTGCATGTAAGTTAAATAAGCAGGGTGACAATATTCAGCCTTGACGTACTCCTTTCCCTATCTGGAACCAATCTGTTGTTCTATGTCCAGTTCTAACTGTTGCTTCCTGACCTGCATACAGATTTCTCAAGAGGCAGGTCAGGTGGCCTAGTGTTCCCATCTCTTGAAGAACTTTCCACAGTTTGTTGTGAGCCACACAGTCAAAGGCTTTGGCATAGTCAATAAAGCAAAAGTAGATGTTTTTCTGGAACTCTCTTGCTTTTTCCATGATCCAGAGGATGTTGGCAATTTGATCTCTGGTTCCTCTGCCTTTCTAAATCCAGCTTGGACATCTGGAAGTTCACAGTTCACATATTGCTGAAGCCTGGCTTGGAGAATTTTGAGTATTACTTTGCTAGCGAGTGAAAAGTGTGCAATTGTGCAATAGTTTGAACATTCTTTGGTACTGCCTTTCTTTGTGATTGGAATGAAAACTGACCTTTTCCAGTCCTGTGGCCACTGCTGAGTTTCCCAGATTTGCTGGCATACTGAGTGCAGCACTTTCATAGCATCATCTTCTAGGATTTGAAATAGCTCAACTGGAATTCCATCACCTCCACTAGCTTTGTTCGTAGTGATGCTTCCTAAGGCCCACTTGACTTCACATTCCAGGATGTCTGGCTCTAGGTAAGTGATCACACCATCATGGTTATCTGTCTACCTAATATTTACATATCTGGGAATGTTCTATAGCATTCCAAAATGCTGTTCTTGATTTCAACAGCCAGTTTCAGGTTCATGTCCCTTTGCATTTCCTCAGTATTTTGTTTAAAACTTTCTTACAGGGCTTTTTTTCCCTCTGTATTTTATGATTATTTGTATACCTATCTTATCTTTCCTATTAAAGTATAAATAAACTTGAGGTCAGAGATCTTAATTCATTTTGTATATCCTGAAGTAATTAACTGGGTCCTATACTGCAAGCACCCAAATTTTTGGTTAAGATAAATAATTATGATCTTGTCTGTCTCTTCATTTCCACCAATGATAGGGGGAGTGGCTGGAAAAACCAAAGACAAAAATGAAGAGGTACCAACTGTTAATCTCAGAAATCTGCTTATCTGTGTATCTCTAAGCCACACAACGTTTATGCAAAAATTTGTACCTCTCAAAATCTTCATACAATCATATGAGGTCATTAAGAAAAACAGGATCACAGACTATCCTTGAGAGGAGTTATCAGAGTCTTTAGAGAAAAAGGATAAAATTTCCAAGGCTTTCTTTTGTTTTGTTCTAACCTGGTTATATACACATTTGCACAATCTCAAAGGCAGGACTGAACTCAGAAGAGCTGTGATGGAAGGGCTGGGGAACAACTGGCAATGAATGTACATACACTGGAACACTGGTGAGCAAATATCCTCCAGCAAAATAGGCAGCAACCACAAAAGGAATCTGAATTTGGGAAAAAACTTTGGATCACCAGTACTTCTTACCAGACAAGCTAGAAAATGCCAACACATAACCATATTTATAAACTGACATGCTGCTGCTACTGCTGCTGCTAAGTCACTTCAGTTGTGTCCGACTCTGTGCGACTCCATAGACGGCAGCCCACCAAGGCTCTCCCGTCCCTGGGATTCTCCAGGCAAGAACACTGGAGTGGGTTGCCATTTCCTTCTCCAATGCATGAAAGTGAAAAGTGATAGTGAAGTCACTCAGTCGTGTCCGACTCTTAGTGACCCCATAGACTGCAGCCTACCAGGCTCCTCTGTCTATGGGATTCTCCAGGCAAGAATACTGGAGTGGGGTGACAGTAGGTAAGGGCTTGGGGAAAAAATAATTGAGGAAATCTAGGCCAGGAAGGAATATATAAAAGGCGAGATCCTCTTTTGAAGCAGAAGACAAATACAATTAAATGCAGTCAAAGACAGCAGGACAAAGTCAAAGGATGAAAGAAGAAAAACAAATATACAAAGGTCACAATGATCTCAAACACACGAAGACAGAATGGAATGTGTACATCAATGCCATCAAAAACAGAAGCTGCAGTAATGTCCTAAAGCAAAGGATGTGGGTCCAAGAGAAGATGCCTTGTTGGACTTCCTGGCAGTTTTAAACAGTGTAGAATTGCAAAACAGAGCTGAGACAGGGCTCTACCTTGGAACCACCTAGAGGAGGGAGGCTGCCGAGTTAATCTAATCGGGCTGTGATAAGAGACCCTTTGATCAGCTTGCTGGTGCACAGCCAGCAAAAGAGGCACTGACGTCTTTGAAATCTTTCAGATTGGTAGAAATGATCTTTGAACAAGTTTTGAACAATCCTCAAATAGAAATGTTAGAATAAAGTATTCTCATTAAACATGGCAGAATAACACATTTCCCTATCCCTTATTCCTTCCCAAAACACCACTGGAAAGATAATGAAGGCCTGTAGCGGGATAACGGAATAATCAGTTCAGGAAGAGAGATGGCATTAAGAGTTGTCTCTAGAAATAACAATAAAGTGATGGATTAACTGTTTNCACATTTCCCTATCCCTTATTCCTTCCCAAAACACCACTGGAAAGATAATGAAGGCCTGTAGCGGGATAACGGAATAATCAGTTCAGGAAGAGAGATGGCATTAAGAGTTGTCTCTAGAAATAACAATAAAGTGATGGATTAACTGTTTAAAAAAAAAAAAAAGGAAATGTAATCCTAGTAAACCAAGTGATTTAGCGGTGAATAATAATTATATAATCAAAATAAGGCAAGCACTGAATGCTGATTTAGCAATAACAAAAGTAATACACTAGACACACAGTGCACAATGAGTATCAGATGGGAGATGAGAAGCAAGGATAAAGGGAAAAGGAGTGTGTGATATCCAGGTGATCGGGGAGGAATAAGTAAGAAGGAAAAATTCTAATCTTTTATAGTAGGAAACGAATAAATAATGTCCTATGTTGGGGGCAAAAAATAGTCAAGAAGTACTGGTAAAATGTTACACAGAAATAGACAGGTAAACACCAGAAGAAATGGTTAAAACAGTTCAAAGAAGTGGTCTCTGCAGAAGAGGACACTGCTTATTTTGTTGTTGTTACAATCCTCACAGTAGTATTTGATTATTTAAGACAGATTCATTAATTTCATTTTAAAAATAAAAAAGTGAAGCAGAATGCTGACTCTCCAATGAAAATCAATATGCTCTGTATAATCTCTTGAGATTTAGTAGATCTATCTACTGAAGGTGGAGACAAGCTGCCAGGACCAATAATTCTCCAGTCCATAGAGTAGGCTGCTTGTTTCATTACCTGATACTTTCACCTTCACAGCTGTTTGTGCGCTCAGTCACGCGGTCATGTCTGACTCTCGGCAACCCCACGGGCTGTAGCCCACCAGGCTTCTCTGTCCATGGGATTTCCCAAGCAAGAATACTGGAGTGGGTTGCCATTGCCTTTTCCAAGGGGATCTTCCTGACCCGGCGATAGAACCCACGTCTCCTGCACTGGCAGGTGGATTCTTTACCACTGCGCCACCTGGGAAGCCAATAGATGTTTATGCAAGGACATATTTCTAAGTTCTAAATGTTCCTCCTGTTTAGTTCCATCTACTATGTGCCAGATACTCATGCCACAAACTGGGGATGGAAAGAACTAAAAATAAAAATAAAAGAAAATGTTCCTGATTTTAAAGACCTTACCAGTCCTACATGGGAAAAATACACATGAACAAATCATAATCTATGGGGCAGTCAGAGAGAGATTCTTAAAAATGCAACTCAGATCATGGGACTGCAGACTGTTGGTGACAGAGCTAGTCAAGGGAACCATCTTAGTAATAGTCCTAGTTGAGCAAACGACTAGCAGACAAGAGAGCAAGCCAGGAGGTCTCAGGCTGTCTTGTCTGATGCTAGTTGCCTGTCTCAACAGTACCTGGAACACAGAAAGCACTTAGCAAACACAGGCTGACCTGAGGGTCTGTCAGCAACCCATATCGAAACACAATAAACTCTTTTCTATTAAAGCCACTTGGAAATAATCAGCTACTTGTATCCAAAGTATCTTCAAGATTAGACTACAGCACCAGACTGGGATGCTATCTCACTACACAGAACCTTTCATTTTCCTCTAACTCCAAGAATGGCCAAGAGTGACTAATTTACAGAGGAGTGAGAGCATATGTGGTTTGAAAATTCAATTCTTTGGGCTATGCCAAAAGACAGTTAATTTCTGGCCTCTTCTCTCTGTGAAGCTGCTAACTAAGGCACGTGGAAAGCTTTATATCTAGACTCTCATAGCTTCCAGTGACTGAAAGATGTTCTATGGGTTACTCCTTTTGAAGAACATATGGCTCAGAAGAAGGAGATATAGGACTTTCCCGGTGGTCCAATGGTTAACAATCTGCCTGCCACTGGAGGGGACATGGATTGAATCCCTGGTATGGGAAGACTCCACATGCTGTTGGGCAGCTGATTCCATGTGCCACAACTATTGAAGCCCAGGCACCCTAGGGTCCACAAGGGGCAACAAAAGAAACAGTGAGAAACCCGCACGGCACAGCCAGAGAGTAGCCCCTGCTCACTGCAACCTGAGAAAAGCCCCTGCAGCGACGAAGACCCAGCACAGCCAAAAATAAATAAGTAACTTTTAAAAGAACAAGGAGGTATGTACCTGCCACATCCTCATTTCTCCCTTGTCTCTCACAGGGACAGCATCTTGAGGCCCTGGATATGGTCTTAACCTTTATCAAGATATGAATTTCACACAACATGGCCCTTAAAAATCAGATAAAATTTGGGATTCGTGTAAAGAAACAACAATCAGTTCAAATATTGGTGGGTTTAAGTGACTTTCAAGGGTAGTTTTGACACATCAGATCTTTTGTCATATAGAAGTTTAAAATCTAGCCCCTGTGGTGACAGTGAATTAAGCTATGTTTATTACCCCAAACTGTCCTTATTCAATTTCCACTAAGTATTGTCTGCAACCTTGTGTTCTCGTTCCTATTTCCCCATTTTTCCTATTAGACTGCTTTTTTTTCTGAAGTCCTAATTTTAAAGATTTATGTAACATTTGAAAAAAAAAATCTAAAATATACATAAATATGCACCCAAGATAACTCCAGATCAATTCTGTACAGAAAATCACTCACTAAATTTTTAGATAAGCATGTGCACGTAATTGTTCTAGCAGTACAATGCTGCAGGCAGTATTAATTTTTTCTTTCAAGACAGATTAGGGGAGAATGTTACTTTTATACACTATACTCAAGGAGCCACCCTCAATGGAGCACCTCACAACTGGAAACAACGAAATCCAACAAGATGACAGTGTCTGAAAGAGGCTGAATCCCTCTAGAAGTAAGAAGTAGCAAACTCCTACTAAAAGTGTTAAACTGATTTTCCCTTCATTTAATTCTAGTCAATAAGCTTAAAATCTGGGCTTCCCAGAGGCTCAGCGGTAAAGCATCTACATGCAATGCAGGAGACTCGGGTTCGATCCCTGGCTCAGGAAGATCTCCTGGGGTAGCAAATGGCTACCCACTACAGTATTCTTGCTGCGAGAATCCCACGGACAGAGGAGCATGGTAGCCTACAGTCCATAGCGTTGTAGAGAGTTGGACATAATTGAGAATGCATGCATGCAGCCATAAAATCTTCATTAAATCCAATGTCATATAAAAAAACACACACAAACAAACTAAATACCTCCTTCAAAATCTACAAAGATATATGAGGTAAAAATGTCGAAGGGTAATCTTTTCTTTTGCTACAGAACCTGTATGATATAACCAGCCTTACCATTTCTGGGAAATGATTTCTGGAAATCCATTTTTTGGAAAGACTGATAGATTTAAGAACAAAGGTGGGAAAAGTGATAAATGCAAATTAAGAGAGTTTTTTACCACTAAGAAAACTCTGATTAAAATATGAAACTATTGCAAATGAACTTCAGGAAGAAGGAAATTGAACTGAGAGGAAAGAGTCATATATGCAAAGGAACAGTGAACAAAGAAACAGATATTAACTACTATTAACTACACAAGTGGATCACAATAAACTGTGGAAAATTCTGAAAGAGATGGGAATACCAGACCACCTGACCTGCCTCTTGAGAAATCTGTATGCAGGTCAGGAAGCAACAGTTAGAACTGGACATGGAACTACAGAATGGTTCCAAATAGGAAAAGGAGTATGTCAAGGCTGTATATTGTCACTCTGCTTATTTAACTTCTATGCAGAGTACATCATGAGAAATGCTGGACTGGAGGAAACACAAGCTGGAATCAAGATAGCCGGGAGAAATGTCAATAACCTCAGTTAGGCAGATGACACCACCCTTATGGCAGAAAGTGAAGAGGAGCTAAAAAGCCTCTTGATGAAAGTGAAAGAGGAGAGTGAAAAAGTTGGCTTAAAGCTCAACATTCAGAAAACGCAGATCATGGCATCCAGTCCCATCACTTCATGGCAAATAGATGGGGAAACAGTGGAGACAGTGTCAGACTTTATTTTGGGGGGCTCCAAAATCACTGCAGATGGTGACTGTAGCCATGAAATTAAAAGACACTTACTCCGTGGAAGAAAAGTTATGACCAACCTAGATAGCATATTCAAAAGCAAAGGCATTACTTTGCCGACTAAGGTCCATCTAGTCAAGGCTATGGTTTTTCTAGTAGTCATGTATGGATGTGAAAGTTGGACTGTGAAGAAGGCTGAGTGCTGAAGAATTGATGCTTTTGAACTGTGGTGTTGAAGACGACTTGAGAGTCCCTTGGACTGTAAGGAGATCCAACCAGTCCATTCTGAAGGAGATCAGTCCTGGGTGTTCTTTGGAAGGAATGATGCTAAAGCTGAAACTCCAGTACTTTGGCCACCTCATGTGAAGAGTTGACTCACTGGAAAAAACTTTGATGCTGGGAGGGATTGGGGGCAGGAGGAGAAGGGGATGACTGAGGATGAGATGGCTGGATGGCATCACTGACTCGATGGACGTGAATGTGAGTGAACTCCAGGAGCTGGTGATGGACAGGGAGGCCCGGCATGCTGCGATTCATGGGGTCGCAAAGAGTCAGACACGACTGAGCAACTGAACTGAACTGAACTACATAGAATGATAATAACTAATAAATGAGGGGGTATGTAGACAAGGAGGTACTAAAAATGCATTTGTTCTTAAAGTCCTCGTGTTGTTTGGGAGGAGAATTAAGGTTCTAATTGTGACTTGATTTTGAACAGGCATGTTCTCCAACCACAGTCAAATGGAGAAATACTCACCTTTGTAAAGAAAACTGAAAACCTAAGCATCTGACTCAGGAAACTTAGAAAAAGAGTGCAAGGAAGGAAAAACATACAGAAGCTGAAAATGATAAATGAGAAAATAAAGACACACTAAAAAGAAGATCTACAAAATTAAAAGCTTGTTCTTTGAAATGACACACCTCTGGGAAGACTGATCAAGAGAAAAAAGAGAAGACATAAGAGTTTTACACAAACAAAGCAAAGGCTTTAAAAATAAAGAGAATACTGTCATTAACAATAAATATGAAAACTTAAACAAAACAGACAAATTCCTAGAAAAATTAAACTTACAAAAACTGACTCATGAAGAAGCGGAAAATGTAACTTGGTAATAGGCAAGAGACAGGGAATGAAGAGACTGATGAGATGACTTTTAAGCCTAGATGTTGGGCTTATGAATGGGAGTTCTATTCACTCAGAAGTAGAAACTAGAAGTCTGGGAGTGGATAATGTATTAATAATTTTGTGTGAATGTATACATGTAGGGAGGGGAAGGTGTTGGTGGTACAGGTGGTGTGAGCATAAGTCATACATAACATTTAATGGATATGTTTGGATAGGTTGAAATGAAGGTTCCTTTAAGATATATAAACGGAGTTGTTAAATATGCAGTTGGATCTAAGATCAGGAGTTCAGGAGAGATCTGAGTTGAAGACACATATTTGGGAGTCATCTATAAATGATGATTAAAGCCACAGGGATGGCTGAAAAGCTCTAGAGAGACATAGCACTGCTTCTCCATACCAGCAACTGCAGCATCACCTGGGAACCTGACACAAAAGAAAATTCTCAAACCTCAACCTGGACCAACTGCATCAGAAACGCTGAGAACTGACAGTGTCCTGCAATCTGTATATACAAGAAGTTCTCCAGTGATCCCAATGCAGGCTAAAATTTGAGAACCACTGCTGCAGAGTGATGTGTCAAGAGGGCTTGAGGCTTTGCCTTGAGAATTCCAAGATTTAACAGGAGGAGGAGCCTGCAAAGACAACTAGGAGCAACAAGAAGAGGGGGGTGAGAAAGTGCGGAGAGTGTTTCTAAAGAAGTGTTTCAAGAGGTAGAGTGGCAAGGGACTGCGGCAGGCTGAGAAGTGAACAGGCGCTGAGAAAACAAGGATAGCAAGCAGAGACGGTTCTCAGCAGTCTGATCATAAAGGAGAGACAGGGTAAAGATGGAAGTGGCAGACTAAGGACGAATTTTTTAAAGAGAAGAGTAATGAGCATGCTGATCTGCTGGGGTAAGAATCTGGCTCAGAGGGAGAGGGTGACTGCACAGGAGCGTCGGGGAGCTGACGGCAGCGGCACACCAAGGGGGCGAGGCAGCTGTCCGCCTCGGTGGGAGCAGATTTCTACTACTTACAGCATTTACAGTGGCTATCCATGGTGATAAGAAATGGCAGACCAACTTTTTGTTGGCTATATTACTGCTTTTCAAATTTCTACAGATACTGCACCCCTCACTGCCTGCACCAGGGTGGCTCACTCCCACTGCCCTGTCCTTGGTGTCACTGGGTGATGGTATAAGGTTTCTGAAAAGGGAGGAGGGGATGGGATCCAAAGCACTGGTGGAAGGACTGACCTTGGCTAGGATGGAGAGATCACCTTTTCAACCAGAAGGCAGGACGTCATAAACATGATGGGCACTAATATGGTGAGTTTGAAGTTCTGATAGCAGGAAGCTCAAAGAGCTGCCACCAAATGACTTCTATTTCCCCCAAGAGATCTTGTGCACAACCATCCCTACTGTGAGATGCCATGTCACATTCCCTTGGCCTGCTTTAATTAAACGTCTGATTTGTCAAATCCATGCTCACTAAGCAGCCTTCTATATGTGATCAAGCTCCCCATGTAGGCCTGTCCATGGGGCAAGAATGTGCTGACCACAGAGACTAGAGTGTGTCTCAGTGGTTTCTCATGGTAAATTGATAAACTGGTTTTTGAACATGATTTAGTTTTTATATAACCTGACTACAAAGAGCAGACAGAGCATGGTCCTTTTTATAGTTATATTCCTTACTGAGTTATTTTCTCAGGATCTGACTGGTTATGCACAAAGTGACTACAGTAAATCTCTGGGCCTACAGAGGCATGGGCCAGATCTATAATTAAGCAGCCAATCAGCGGACTCGCCTTCTGTGACATGCCTTGCTCAGCAAAAGCTGGCTTTTCATTAGCTGTCACTGGCCTGATTTCTACGTCTTTTCTCTCAATTCATTTCTACATCCATCTGTTCATTAAGATACTTTAAACTGGCTATCTAGGCATTGACCTACTAGTTTTTATAGGGAGGAATTTCCAAAAATAGTGCAGAAATAAAACAAGGACTTTGGTGAAATCTATTGGTATACCACCATTATTCGTTTATTTACTCCATTATTCATTCAACAAATATTTACAAACTATATACCTTGTGCAAGGCTTAACATTAGAACCATGGGGGCTACAAAGCCCTCAAGGGATTTATAATCCAGAAATAAAAGCAATGATTATTAGCTCCACAAAAAACAGTCATATGGAAACAGACTCTGATTGTAGGGGGGAAATGAGAAATAAAGAAAAAATTCCTCATAGTAAAAGTGATTAAAGTAGCAACAGGCCATCAAAGGAAATCCTGGATGCTGAGTAACTTCAAAAATATGATGACTTAGAAACAGACAGCCTTGCCCAGAGGCAAAGGTTCCAGCAACCCATCTGGAAATAAGCACAAAAGTGACTCAGGACTTTCTGATATATAAAGAACATGCCAGTCTTTCTGCACAAGTCAGGCTGCAAAAAGGTTTATTTAAGGTTCTTATCCTCAAATCTTTGGTTTGTTCTGGGATCTTTGGTTTGTTCTGCAATACTGAATCTATCCCTCCTTCTGATCTTTGCCTCCCTTGCTTCTCTCCATACATACTCAAGCTTTAGATGTGGTTTTTCTATGATCTAGAATCTTCTGCCATTGAATCATGTCAGCGCCACACAGACACAGTGACTACCACCCAAGCTCTGTATGAATGATTTGATGACCGTGGGTATTTTTTAAGTGCCTACCACACAGCAGATGCTCAATTAAGATTCATTTCCTCTTTTCTTTCCTTCTTTTTTTTTTTTCTTCCCTTCCCTGGTGAGGAAGGGAGGGAAAAAAACAGGAACCAACAAAAAAGACAGATCTCCAGTAAGATAGCATTCATTAGTGTAAAAATACAGAGAAGCTTTAAAACCACTTCTCATTACCTACCTTGTGTCTGTGGGATGTAAGGAGACAGGAGTTTTGACCTTTTCTTTTCATATCCCTTCTGTGTGATGTCCCCTAAAATAGCAAGAACAGAAATAGGTTACTCATTATTCTTACTCTGTGGCTGTTCACTGTAAAAATAAAATTAATTACAGAGTGTTACAGAATTACCACATAGAGAGTAGGGGAAAAAAATGTATGGTTCTTTGCCAAGGATTTTGCTATGTGTGATTTCCTACAGGCTTGGAGCTGACTTCTTGTGGAAAAATTGCAGGGCTGGTCCCTCCCTACACCAATCTAGCGGCGCAACATGCTACATTCCATGTCAGAAATCCCCAAGTTCCTAGGCACCCCTTGTTTCCATGGCATTTAAGATATACTAAAATGGAATGTGCCAAGGCTAGCAGACAAACGATCTTCTTTCTCTCCAAGGTTTCACTCTGACCAAATGAATGCAGTTGACTTGGGAGGTATTCAATTACACAGCTATACAGAACCCCATAAAATCACAAGTCTAGTTAAGGGGAGAAGTCAAGGTTCAGGCACCGGGATGGGATTTCCGAAAGGCCCTTCTGCACCCTAGGACCTGTGCTGGAACCCGGAGCTGGAATTCCCACACGTTCTCCACTTGGTTCACTGGTTTGTATTTTTGATTATGTGTATGTCTTTTTCACAAGCTTAAATGGAAAAGTATACGTGAAGCACACAAAAAAGTACATACATGATAAATGCAGTAAGGATAAAACTGATTAACAGAGGAGAAACTATGGCGCTGAAGACTTCAAGAAATCTGCTTCATCCTAAAGAAAGGGTAGAAAATGGATGGGCGGAGAGCAGGGTTAAAAGGACCAGGAAATCAGCAGGAGAACAAAGGGACATTCAAGGGACAGTGAGTATTTCAAAGCTGGGGTTAAATACATCCGGTGAATAAATATATGTGATGGTGGGGGAGGAAGCCCATACTGATGGATACAGAGATTTGAGCTCATGAGTGATGAACATCAGATATGTCGGTCTCAGCATTTGACTGATGGAGCAGATGGGGGAGATGAAGCAGGGCTCACTGAACAGCTTAAACGGAGGAGTAACACTCACAGCTCATAGAGTGCAGCAAGTTCACTTTTTCGGAGGAATGTGGAACCAAGGGTAAAAGCCAGAGAGAAGTGCTTGTCCTGCTGCTACTATAGTGACCTGGGCAAGACAATAGTAGCTTAAAGCAAAGACAGAGGCAGAAGGGATGAAAAGAAGTGATGGATTACGGGAGACACTAGGGAGGAAAACTGAGTATGATTTGATGACTGATTCACTGTAGGATGGAGGTTTCTGGCTTGAGCAACCAGGCAGATGGTCATGATATTCTGTGACAGAGATATACCCCAAGAACTGGGCTGAAGAAGATAAGCGTTGAGCTCACTAGGAAAAGTCTATCAGGCACAAAAGAGAAAACGTCCCATCAACAGTTGGCTATATGAATCTAGAACTTTGGAAAGAGACACAGATTTGGAACTATAAGGATACAAATGAAAAAAATACAATCTCTGGAGAAATATAATTTCTATCAAAATTCAAATTCATCAACTGCACTTCTAGGAATTTATCCAATGATAAAATTCACAGAGGTGTACAAAAATCAACATTAAGAATATTCCCTGAGTTATTCTTTGAATGGAAACACTGGAAGGACTCCAGACACTTATGTGATAGACCATCTGTATCAGTGGCTTTCAAATCGGAATGACTCTACCCTCGAGGGGACAACTGACAATGATTAAACACGGGTTCAATCCCTGGTCCAGGAAGACTCCACAAGACTTGGAGCAACTAAGTCCATGCGCCACAACTACTGAGCCCATGGGCCTAGAATCCACGCTCTGCAACAAGAGAAACCACCACAGTTGGAAGCCCGACCACNGGTTCAATCCCTGGTCCAGGAAGACTCCACAAGACTTGGAGCAACTAAGTCCATGCGCCACAACTACTGAGCCCATGGGCCTAGAATCCACGCTCTGCAACAAGAGAAACCACCACAGTTGGAAGCCCGACCACCCCAACTAGAGAAAGCCTACATGCAGCAAAAGAGACCCAGTACAGTCAATAAATAAATAAACACAATTTGGAAAGAAAAAAAGAGCCTGTTCAGCTTCTTTAAAAAAAGAAATAATGAATGGTTCTGTAGGTATATTTGTTAATATGATAAGATGGTCACATTATATAACAGAAAAAAAGGAACTATATTAAACAGTTTATGCAACATATTCAATTTTGGGACTAAAAATATTTTTATACATACAGGTATACACAGAAAAAGAAAATCTAAATTTTAAACACCAAAATGTTAACAAGGGTTAGCTAATACTTGTAAGATTATTGTAAGTTTCAGATTTTTGTCAATTTCGCTTGCCTTTTATAATTTTTCTACAATGAGCATCCATTATTTCAAGAAATGATAACGATTTTTAAATTGCAATCATGACTGCTTACTAGACTGTACAAATTTAACCACAATGGCCCTTCATCTCTGCTTTCCTAGTGAAATAAGAGAAACCCACAGTGCATTTTTGTCAATAAAAACCAAGCCTTGTCAAATTAGCAAACTGAAGAGTTTAGGTCATCTCTAACAATATACAAAACTAGCAGGGATGTGGGAGCCTACCAAGGAAACCTTCCTAAGAAGCAGGAAATCGTCTTTCATTGAAAAAGAAACAAGCATTCTCCTTTCCTATTCCGCACTCTCAAGCTCTCCAATCTCCACTACGCACTCTCTCTCTCTCTCTCTCTCACTCACTCACTCACTGATTTGCACACGTCACTCCCTTAAGGGCACAAAGACCTCCTCTGCTGCCTCAGAACACATCAGATAAAGTAAAAAGCCTTTGAAAGCTTTCTTCAGTGTTTTGACTGCCAACCATTCACTGTCAGTAACTGACAGACTTGGTATCTTGGACATTAATCAACTATCAACCATCTCGAGTTGTGAAAAAAGTCAATCAAGAGAGTCTAACTCAGCCATGCCAATTGGCTCCATTCATTCCATAAACAAGAAAAGACACTGAAGAGCCCTTGGAGAAGACCTGCTGCAGAGAGAAGTGAGGACTCTGGGGACAGCACCCACAAACGCCCCCTTCCTCTTCTCTGGCACAAGACCTGCTTGAAAGTCACCTCCTCGGTGACACTTGCCACCATGTGTTGGCCACTTCCTCCTGGTGGCCCCGTCAGCTCTGCACACACTTCGGTGATAGCACCAAGCACATCACTGGTACTTTGTTTACACATCTGTGTCCCTGCTTGAGGTGCACTTGAGGGCAGGGACTGTGTCTTGTTCATCTCTACAGCCTGCCCACAGCCTGGCACAATAGACACTGGTTGAACGGGTGACTGAATGAACTGGTAAAACGAAGGCACCGAGGGAATGAATAAATCAGAGACACACGTGCTTGGGTGGAAAACTGGGAATGGGAAAAAAAGAGGTCTTTATGTTTAGGAGGATCTGAAATGCCCAGGGAGAGAAATTTAGTGAACCAAAAAGTTTACTGAAACCTGACAGCTAGACCTCAAACCTGGCCAGAGAAGCAAGAGAGGAATAAATAATACATAAATCACTGGGCACTGAAGCGGAAGGAACTCTACCAGATAGCGATGTATCCCATAGCCAGAGAGCGAGACCAGACAGAAGGAATTCAGTTATCCCACATAACTGAATTTGTTATCCACATGGCTGTCATTGCCTCCTCCAGTCTGTGCTCTTAACACTCTCACCACCTGCTGCTAAGCACTTTTTGGTGCACTAAAGCAATGCTTGCTAAACTTTTCCAGTTTTTAAAAATCACCCAAGGAACGTGTAAAAATACAAATTCCCAGGCCCTTCCCTTGAAGATTCTGATTCACTAAGTCTGGATTAAGACCCAGATACCTGCTTTTCTAACAAGTGCCTTCCAATGAGTCTTAAAGATCACAAGTTTGCCAATGGCTGCAATAAAGAACGCTGGAGCATGCTGGGCGGTTCCACTGACAATGTGAGGGTGCGTGAGGAGAAGGCTGTCTGGGCAACATGGCCTCGAGGGAGAGCCTAGAGCCGGGGAACTCAGAGACACTAAGTCACATCACAGGCATTCTTACAACAGATTTTTGGCCATCTGGCATTCGAGCAAAAAGGAGTGCCATAACTACACCTGTATAAAATTTGCATTAAAATGGCACAAAGCTAAGTTAAACCTGTTGTTCAAGTTTTTTGAGTACTGAACAAATACAAGGAGGATTAGCCTTCCCCTCCTACTGGGGTAACATATTCGTATTTCTCCACCAACATGAACACTCAGAAGAGTAGCCACTTCCTGGGGTCTAGAGGCACGAAGGCATCAGGCCTGATGAGACAGTGACCCAAGACTGTCTAGATGCTTCAGCACGACAGTCTCGAGCCAACACTAGACCTATGGAAAGACGGGTGTCAGGGGTGCGAGAGAAAGGAAATAGTTATGTTCCCAACTTCTCTGCTTGCCACCTGGGATCAGTGCAAGTGGCTTGGGATGGGCAGCCCACAGATCATCTCCAAGCAGACCGACAGAGGGCCTGAGAGGAGGCGGGTGTGCACCTGCCAGCCAACCGAGCCTCTTCAAGATCAGTGGTGATAGGAGCAATCGTCCTGCAAGTCAGTTAGCTGTTCGAGGGGAGCGTGTGTTTACACTGGTGGGGCGGCACCACGCTGTGGTTCAGCACCTACGAGCCAGACACAGCCGCACCTGCAGCACAGCCTCACCACTTCCTGGCTATCTGACTCGAGACAAGTTTCACTTAACCTCTTGATGAGTCTCGATTTCCATGTCTGCAAAGTGGGGAAGAATAGTATCTACTCTGCAAAGTTTTTATCTGTGATTAAAAGTACTCAGTATGGGCTCTCGGTAACTGAGCCACAAACACGTACTGAAAGCCTACCCTACTGGCTAGGTAGGGTCTAGGGCGAGCAACCGTGTTCGAAGAGGAGACGAAGCAGACAGGCAGCACTAATTCTCCACAGTGGGGAGGGGGCTGTGGGACAAGGAAGGGCTGTGCTCTCTGCTTGGGGAGGGAAAGGCACGTTGGACAGAGCAGTGGCATGCGGTTTGGGTCTGGGCTTTCCAATAGCAGAACTAGGACCTGAACTCGTAAAGATGCAGTCGCTTAGCGGTTCACTGGTTTTCCTCCGCTGTGTGGGTATGGCCATGTTCGGCAGTTCCTTTATGATTCTCATCTCCCAGAGAGAGCAGAGCAACGCTAAGTAGTTCTCACAGATGACCTTGGGCAGCACCCTGAGCAATTAGGTGCTAAATAAACACAGGGTCTGAGAAAGTCTGGAGGTCCACCAAGTCAGATGTATATAGGGTGTTGTTGGACAGAGAGCAAGAATTACAGCTCCAGCCATAATCTCTTTCTGTTCCAAAGGAAATAAAAAGGGATGTGCCATGCAGCCCAGATTCAAAGTCACACCTACTCAGTCAGAGAGGGTAACAGCTGGGGGATCTGCGAGAAGCTGTAAAAAAAAATATTTTTGAGCACTGAATGGATGATACAGAGTGTTAAGCAAAGATGAATAAAACAGTATCCATGTCTTCAAGAAGTTCCAGGTCAAGGGACTTCCCTGGTGGTCCAGTGGCTAAGACTCCACACTCCCAATGCAGGGGGGCAGGCTTAGTCCCTGGTCAGGGAACTAGACCCCACATGCTGCAACTAAAGATCAAAGATTTCATGTGCTGCAACCAAGATCCCACACAGCCAAATAAATAAATATTAAAGGAAAAAAAAAAGGAAGTTCCAGGTCTAAACAAATTATTACAATAAAAGTGACAGGGAAGACACTAGAGATTAAAATGTACAAAGTTCTATGTGAGTATGAAGGAAATAATGGTAATAAAAGATAATTATAATATTCAACAAGAATAAGTACATAGCAACAACACTCATCAAGGGCTTACTGTGTATCAGGCTCTGTTAGAAGAGGCTCAGGCAGTTTTATCAGCTTCCCTATGTTATAGGTGAAGATACTGAGACACAGCAAGTTTAAGCAACTTGCGCACAATCATACCTAGTAAGTGCTAGGATCAGGAACTGAACTCTGAGAGACTTGGCTCCAGGAGCCCCCTCTTAAACATAACACTGCATTCATTTTCAGAAAGAAGTTCCAAATTCAGCTTTAGAGAGATTGGGACGACTTCACAGAAGTTGCTCTTGGGCTGGGTCTTGAAAGATGACAGAGAGACAGACACTGAGGGTGAAGACACGACCTCTCAAACCCTCAACTGTGAAAGAGAATGGCATTCTTGGAGCAACAGGCAGATATGTAAAGTTGTAAATTCAATCTCCCATGAACCAGGAAGGAAAACGGCCTTACTGCTGCTCCTGCAGGCCCAGGCAGACGAAAGGATCAACATGGGATCCTCAGACGCTTGAAATTTAGGCCTGATATTTATCTCATGGCTCATCAGTTTACTTCCCTCTTCATTAAATGCCTTTATATAATAAGGCCATCATTCTAAATTTTCAAAATATTCTGAAAGTTCATTTAATCTGCCATAAAGTCCTCTTCAGTAAACAGGAAAGGTGTTACCTTTATGACAGAACAAGAAACTGAGACATGAAAAGATAAAAGTCTTGGATAAGGATATACAGCTAGACTAGAATCTAGATCTGTGGTCTTTTCTTAGTGTTCTTTGTCCATTGTTCATTTGTAGGTGGTCCCCCTATCAGATGCAATAAAAGTATAAAACTAACCTATTGTTCATAAAATGAATAGCATGGGATAAACAACTTCTATGACTCACTCCAAAACATACATGACTTTCAAGAAGGCATTAAATATCACTACCACCACCACCCTGCCTGCAACAGAGCTCTGGGTGAATTATCTTTTTTAGTCATTTTTAAAATGAGAGCCAACTGGAGAAAATGTCCAAATGCAGTTAAAAAAAAAAAAAGTCAGCAAGAAGTGATTACACATTACTAAATACTCAGCGAAGGGAGAGTGGGGCCTCTCTGTTTTGTTAAGGAGTAATCAGGAGAGAGAGAAATGAGAGACTGAGAGAAAAAAGTTCTCACTTCATCACCTTCAAATCTGTACCTGTATCTAAAACCTATTCTATCCTTTACATGTAAATCTTTGACCAGAAAGGTCGGATATGTTGGCTGTGACTGGAGATGGGGAGTGGGACTGGGGTTATGGCTATTAGGGATATAAGCACACACATAGAGAGAAAGACCCAAAATGTAGCCAAGAATGTAAATGAGGTCAATCTTAGCAAAACTGAAAAAGGCAGAGGCTTGGATCATGTCCAGGAGACACTGGCTAGAAGACAAAGAAAGTTTTCTATTATTAAATTTTACCATGTTCTTCTTACAATGACAATTCCATTCAATCAATTAATGTACCAGCCACCATCCTCTAAACATCCTCCTTTCAGAGGTAATTTATAAAGGTTCACAAACACACAGAGTAAGGGCTCATCGTCAAAGAAAACAATAGCCTTGCCCCTTAAGCCAAATATAGGGCATTTTTGGCCTTTATCTTCCCCTACCAAGTGGCCAAGAAGACTCCAAAGAATGTGAAACCCTAAATTACTTTAAAAACTCTCTGAAGTTTCTTTTTACAAATAGGGAGGACTATTCTTATATTGAAGGAGGGTGAAAAGATACAACATTTTCATAGTCTAGCCAGAAATAAACTGGTAAAATAGTTCAATCTGCTGAAGATGAGAATTTTTATCTATTTAACCATTTTTCTTTTGGGGAAAAAATCAGTAACAAAATATTCAAAGATTAGTTCACTCTTCTTTTAACTTTGCTAATCTTACAAAAGATTTTCAAAAGAATTTCACTTCAGGACATTCAAATTCCCATTCTCAGTAGATGTCCTCTCACCTCATTTAGGAGAGTAACTAGACATTTTCCACATCAGGAACTTGAGAATAAGCCCAGACTGCTTTCTCCCAAAACTCAAATCATAGAATTGTTTTGGCTGTTTTCTAGGTCAAATATATATGACTTCTTACAGATGGTATTTCACCTAAGGCACCATGCAAGTTCAAACAAATAAAAAGCAACCGAGTGAAACCCTTGAAATGCACTGAGAAACCGAACTCTTAAGTCTACTACATCATCGGGCAGCTGGCTAAAGTAATTCATCTAATGCAAAAGGTATGTTTGTGTGTCCATCAGAAAAATTATGTCTGCAAATAAGAAATTTGCTATCCAAACGACCTGAACGTTTAACCAGGACTGGAGGGGGAGGAAGCCCTGAGACAGTTCAGCTGGTAGAAAAAGCACAGGGTTCGGCATGAGGCAGACCTAGACCTGGGTTTGGACCCTCAGTCTGCCATTTACCGGCTCCTTGACAAGTTACTGAACAACTCTGCCTCAGTTTCATAATAGGTAAAACTGGAATAACTCCTACCTTGAGTGCTTATGATGAGTCTTGAATGAGAAAATACATGCAAAAGTTCCTGGCACACAGCACACATTCAACTAGTTTTATTTGACGCCACCCCAGCCCTAGCCCCACCCTTAAGTCCTAACAGTAGCTTTACCCTTAAAAAGGTGATTTAGAAAATTCTGGGTTGGTAGGTTCTCTTAAAAAAAAATTTTTTTTTTTAAAGAGGAAGGAGTACATTAATTGTCTTCCCAAATGGAGCCAGCGGTAAAGAACCTGCCTGGCAATGCAGGAGACGTAAAAGACGAGGGTTTGATCCCTGGGTTGGGAAGAGCTCCAGGAGGAGGGCATGGCAATCCACTCCAGTATTCTTGCCTGAAGAATCCCATGGACAGAGGAGCCTGACAGGCTATAATTCATAGGGTTGCAAAGAGTCAGACACAACTGAAGAGATAACACACAGACAAAGACACGTGGTGGCATAGTTCTACATCCTTAGCAGCAGGAGCCAATAAAGTTAGTGCCTTTGGATGCTAAAAGTTTAAAAGAAGGAAAAGTGACATCAAAGAGGAGGTACAAATATCTAAACTAGAAATAAGCATATTAGCTCAAAGAAATACATGTAAATAAAACAATGCCAATATGCACAAAACAGGATTACATGCATCTGACTATGGATGTCGTAGTTTTAACTTAGGCCTCAAACTGCAAATGCCTAGCGGGGGTAAAGACAGGAAAAGAAGATAATTTTCTCTATAGCTTCTTCTTTTCCCTGATTTTTATCTTTAATCTTCCTTAGAAAATTAGAAAACAGTTTCTTACAAGAACAGCTAGGCATATTCAATTACTCTGCCTTTATTCTAGCATCCATGAGAATGACTTCTTTTAAAACTAGGCAGTAAGTAATAACAGCTATGCTGCTCATTGAATCTAAATTAAACAGTGCATGGTGCCAGGCATTCTTTATCAGTGGTGCAGATAAAATTAACAACGAATCAAAAATCTAAGTATGTCCTCTGCCAAGTACAGAAATACAGTGAAAATTTCTAAATAGGAAGAATTTTGTTGGTAGCCAGTTCATACTGCTCTGGAAACCAAAGATGCACAGGAGAAAATATAAGAAGAGAGAATAAAATAATTTGATCTCAGATTCCAGGTGTCAGAAGGCTTATATTTTCCTCCAAACTAGCTCTCTGATCCTGCGCAAGCCATTATACACTTCTCTAGGCCTCAGTTTCCATATCTGCAGGTATTAAGGATAAAACGAGCTCTAAAGCCTGGCCAACATTCGATGAACGCCACTTGCCTGGCACTGCTATGTGTGACAAGGCAAAACGAGGGAAGGAATCGAGTAGGCAACAGGACAGATGAGCTCTGGGAATGGCAGAGACATCCTCACAATTGGTGTAGGAGGTGGGAGCTGAAAGCGCGGGTGTGAATGATATCATCAGAGGGAGTGCAGTGTGAAAAGAGAAGGCCAAAAAAGGAATCCTGGAGAAAACTAACATTTAAAGAATGGGTAGTGGGGAAAGGGATGATACTGGGACACAGCAGGGAGGCCAGGAAGGAGCTGGGGGAAGGAGGAGGGGAGAAGAGGGAGAGTGAGAAGGAGACGATGAATAAGGCACACTGTCACAAACGTAGACAGAATCAGAGAATGCTTGCTCGATTTGGCAACTAGATCACCAGTAGTGGCCTAATTAAAGGAACTTGAGGATGACAGTTATTCAGAGTACTGAAGGGGAGACCAGCAGTGAAGTGAGGCCAGCAAGACTTTTTTCTTTCCATATGCTTTGTTATAAAGTGAACAAGATATGGAGCAGTATCTATAGGAGGCTACAGAGTCCAGGAGAGTGATGGGCACATCTTGAAGATGGACAAATTCATATATTACAGCGAAAGAGCTATTAGAAAGAGAGTGAAAAACACTTACTCAACCCACAACAATCAAGAACTTCCAACCTGCAAGCACTGCTTTAGAGGAAGAGGACAGATGTGGTCCCGAAATGTAGAGTCATGGTCCTGAGTCCCCCAGCACAGAGAGATACCCAAACAATGACATAATGAAAGACTTAATCGCCAGCTTGATAAGGGCTGCACGGAAGTCGTTCAGGGGCTAGGAGGGCTCTGACAGGTTTCAGCAGGCATGTTGCTCAGCACAAACTTGCAGACAGGTCTGCACGCCAGACCTGACCTAGTCCGGGCACCTGGACGAGACTGCTCTGAGGAAGTGAGTGACAGTTAAGCTGAGATATTTAAAAATGAATAAATACACTTAAATAGTTTGAAAATGACACAGGAGCTGGCAGGACAGGCAGTGGGAACGCAGCGGTGCGAAGTTCATCCCTTGAGAAGACCCTGAGAGGGACACATCTGGGAGGGAGCACAGCTCAGAGCCAGCTCACCTGGTGGGGGGCCGGGGGTACGGTAGAGGGTGGTGAGGTAGGGGAGGCAGCAGGGTCCAGATCCTGCAGGGTCCTGGAGACCACGTGAGGGTCCAGGGGTTTCATTATAAACGAGAGAGAAGGGCTTTAAGCAGAAGGGTAACATGATCAAACATAGCCAAGTAACTGATAAGGACTGAAGCTCCTGACAGGATCAGACGGAGTAAGAGTCAGAGTTGGGAGTAGGGGTGCCTCGTGGCTCAATCGATACTGGGACTAGGGTCTGTGTCCTTGATCTGAGTGCTCCCTGAGTTTGGAAGGTTATCCTCTGCCCTCAGGCTGCCTGGCAGAGCTTAGAGGAGCTGGAAACTCTGAAGCAGTCACCTCAAGTAGACAACAGCCTTTTTAATCCCTCTGTATTCAAATATTATCATTTTCTGTGCTTGTCAGGATGCACAAAAGATTGGAGGTGCTATAGGACTTTAATGATACCTCATTCTTGGAGAAAAGAGATAAGGATGGATAAGTAAATACAGTTGTTGAGGGAGTGCTGGAGGTGGGGTGAGGGGCAGAAGACAAAGAGGCTCTGGTCTGATCATCTCTAAAGTTCTGAGTAGCAGTCAAAATAAAGGTTTTTAACCTATTTCCTTCCTCCCCTCTACTTTCAATTAGTATTACTAATAATATACACAAAGTTCTTAGTTTCTAGCACAGAGGAGGCACTTAATAACATCTGCTACTCTAACGGCAAATTCTGACAGAGATGGGAATACCAGACCACCTAACCTGCCTCTTGAGAAATCTGTATGCAGGTCAGGANGGTCCGGGCTGTGTGCCGAGGTCCCCATCTCCCCAGGTCTGGGCTGTGTGCTGAGGTCGCCCTGTGCCAAGGTCCGGCCTGTGTTCCACCCTTGGCTTGCAACCTGTTCCCGGCTCTGTGCCACGGTTCCTCTTTGCCAAGGTCCAGGCTGTGTTTCACGGTAGCCTTCTCAAGAAGTCCGGGCTGTGTGTCACGGTCCCCTGCGCTGAGTTCCAGGCTGTAAGCCGTGGTCCCTCCGAGCCGATATCTGGCCTGTGTTCTGCAGTTGCCCTTCACCGAGGTCCGGCCTGTGTGCCACAGTGGCCCTGTGCCGAGGTCCGGCGTTTGTGTCGTTGTGGCCCTGCAAAGAGGTCCGGCCTGTGTGCCACCTTTAACCTCTGCCGAGTTCCGGGATGTGTTCCGCGATTGGCTAGTGATGAGTTCCGGGCTGTTTGACGCGGTCACCCTTCATTGAGTTTCGAGCTGTGTGCCTCGGTTGCTCTTCGCTGAGGTCCGGGCTGTGTGCCGTGGTCACCCTGCGACGAGGTCTGGCCTGTTTTACGTGGTCGCCCTGCACCGAGGTCCTGGCTGTGTTTTGCAGTCAACTAGCGACAAGTTCCAGGCTCTGTGCCACTGTCGCCCTGCACAGATTTCTGGGCTGTGTGCTGCGGTCGCCCTCCACTGAGGTTTGTGCTGNGCTTTCTATTTGGCTGACACTCATTTAAGCTGACTCCACAATAAAAAAAAAAAAAATTCGACTAAAAGAATAGATGTTTTTAGAATTCAGCATTTGAGAATTTAGAACTTAGTCTGTGTGGCTGCCAAACTTGAACATGAGGATATTTTATAAGTGAAGAATGTTTTGTGCTTGAGTTTACCTGCCAATAAGTTTGAATTGATCCCAAGAGGGATTTTATGTTTCTCATTGATAAGTCAAAAATGGGTTTTACATGTGCCTAAAATGATTATTCCCTCATTCATTGTAGAGTAGTTGACTATATCAAATAAAATCACAGTTTTGTTAAGTTTTAGGGAAAAATAAACTAAAGCAAAGCAGGCTGTTTCCTGTGTTGGTTATCTTTCACAGAATATAGATGATGGTGTTGCATTGGAGAGTGTTTTGAAACAAAGTGTTATTATATGTTTTCCTTGCCAACCTGCTATATTTGCACTATCTTTGTAGGGACCCTCTGTTTTCCAAAGCTCTGACCTTAGACACAGCCTTCAGTTCAGTTCAGTTCAGGTGCTCAGTTGTATCCAACTCTTTGCGACCCCATGAATCACAGCATTCCAAGCCTCCTTGTCCATCATCTCACGGAGTTCACTCAGATTTGCGTCCATCAAGTCAGTGATGCNTTTTCATAAAAGATGTTCAGATGCTACTGCCATTTCCTCTTTCACCATGTCAAAATTTAAAATAACTAGCTGGTGGTCACTATTTTTAAAGATTAAATAAAAACAACCCATATCCCTCAATGCAGCTTCAGCAAAAAGAATAACTGTTAAATGTTGATAATTCTCTTAGGAATACAGGCTCCCTGAAGAATGGTGGATAAACAAGCAACAAGAGTAAGAATGATCTTGCAGCTATACAACTTGTAATAGAAAGCTGCTCATGGCTTTTCACAGGTTCAGGAGCTGATATCCTTAGCAGGTTTAAAAAAAGAAAAAACTAGCATGAAAGAAAGAAATGGGATAAACTGCTAAGGATTTTTACAAATGACTCAGTTTTGAATAGACTATAGGAGGTGTAACTTTTGGTTTGGCTGATACAGAATAGTTTCTTTCTTTCTGTAATGTGTGAGTTTCCTGTTCCCCTAAAGATATTTAAATCTCCAGCACGGTTACTAAAAAATCTACTTCTTTCCTGCAATTTCACTTACAGAAAAAAAAAATTCCTTCCCAAAATAGCAAAGACAACAATGCAAGGAATAATCCTTCAGAGTCTGAACAGATATTTCCTGTAGTTCACTTGATGTACTAATCACAAAGTTAGGAACTGAAAGGAAAAAAACACCACTACTGACACTTACCTTCAATAACAACAAAACACACAGCACGCCACTCCTGCCCTACCCTCACCTCCCCCCAAAACAATAAGACACTCCGTGCTACATGTCTGAATATCACAAAAAATAAACTCTGAAAGCTGTCAATACCTGGAAATGTGAACATTAAGCAGGGTAAATGTTCTTCATAATAATGATGTAAATAAATGAGAAAACCCACTATTCTAGAATAAAAGCTAGAAATAATCAAATTGGATCTGTTCAACTAGTAGTTGTATACTTATATTTTAAAAAATATTTTACTAATCTTATTAAAAGTATTTTCTCATTGTGAATTTAAAATCCTATTTCCTTATTCTCATTCTCATCTGAAACAAGTATTTTTGCAATGTTGTTTTTTCAGAAGGTAATTATGATATTTTAACAGAACATGAAAGATGAGCAAACAGTATAAAAAACCAAGTACAAAAGAAAGAAAAGTCAAACACAAGCAGTTTGTGTATCAACAAGTTTAAAGACAGCTAAGTGCCCTCATCATCTCTTCTCTTCTCCAGAAGAGAATTTTTAGCCGGTAAAACAACAACCCTCAGGATAAAAACCACATTCCCCAGTCCCCTCACAGCTAGGTGTGGTCAAATAGCGGTTCTGGCCAATGCGATTTGGACAGAAAGAATGTGTTTAACTTCCAGGTCCTGCTCTTTAAGGGGAAAAGCACATCCTCCCTTTTTCTCCCTTTCTGACAGCTGAAATGGGATTGTGGTGACAGCCATCTTGGACACAGACTGATAGCCAGATCCAAGAACTGTGAAGTCCAGAACAGAGAGAGCCCAGAGTCTGACGACCTCACAGAGCAGAGTGGCCTCATTGGTGCAGACTATTACATAACACAGAAATCAACTTCTATCGGGTTTAAGTACCTGTTAATCTGGGGTTTCTCCTACATACAGTCAAACTCGAAATCCAACAAGTACAGAGTAAATGAGATGACTTCCAGTCTGTGACAGAAAATAATTGCTGCTACTTGATGTCCCCACCAGAACCACAAAACCATGGCACTAAAACTGTTAAAAGCTAATTTAACTATTAGATAGTAAGACACAGCCTTATAAACTCTTCACTGTTAATCTTCCCGATGAATCTTTTTACATACTCTATCTTACAGAAATCGGATTTTGATCCAGGCTGAATTCTTTTAAAGTAAATTTAGTTTACTTATTTAAAATCAAAACACTGCAAACCAAACTCTGCAAAATTATCTAAAAACACACACTAAAAGTCTTGAACTGGACTCATCAATATACTGTGGTGTTACACATTTCTGATAGCTGCTGTTCCCATGAAAGATTTTTAGCATAATCAAGATGGCATTTCTGCACTGTGCATGCATGCCTGCTCAGTCATGTCCGATTCCTTGCAATCCCATGGACTGTAGCCTGCCAGGTTCCTCTGTCCACGGGATTATCCTGGCAAGAGTAATGGACTGAGTTGCCATTTCCTACTCCAGGGGATCTTCCCAACTCAGGGATGAAACCTGTGTCCACTCCGGCTCCTGCATTGGCAGGCAGATTCCTTACCACTGAACCATTTATTGCATGGCTCAGTGGTAAAGAATGTAGTAAATGGGAGGCTCATTTATTACACTGTACTTGTGTTTATTTTTATTCTTAAAGTTAAAAAAGTAATCATTTGATACGCTGAGTTCCCCATCAAAACAGTACCTAAATAAACTCCTAGTTAGAAATGGATGCTTGAGGGGCTTCCCGGGTGGCTCAGTGGTAAAGAATCTGCCTGCCAATTTAAGAGACACAGGTTTGATCCCTGATCCAGGAAGATCCCACATGTCATGGAGCAAATGAGTCTGTGTGCTACAACTATTAAGCTGTTCTCTAGAGCCTGAGAAACACAATTACTGAGCCCCTGTGCCACAACCACTGAAGCCTGTGAACCCTAAAGCCTGTGCTCCACAACAGAAGTCACTGCAATGAGAAGCCTGTGTACTGTAACTAGCGAGTAGCCCCCAGTCGCCACAACTAGAGAAAAGCTTGAGGAGCAATGAAGACCCAGCAAAGCCAATACATAAATAAAACAGATAATTAACACAATCCCAATAACCAGTGTGACAAATGTGGAAAGACAACAGTCTGGAAATAAGCAAAATGTTTGAGGAATGACGTTTTCCCTCTGTTTACAGACCAAGAGCTTGCTATACCAGAGCCATTAGTAACTCCAGGAAATTCTCTGAGCTTCAACAAGAGGAACTCTGCCGTTACTGCTGCTGCTGCTAAGTCACTTCAGTCGTGTCCGACTCTGTGCGAACCCATAGACGGCAGCCCACCAGGCTCTCCGCTCCCTAGGATTCTCCAGGCAAGAACACTGGAGTGGGATGCCATTTCCTTCTCCAATGCATGAAAGTGAAAAGTGAAAGTGAAGTCGCTCAGTAGTGTCCAGCTCTTCGCGACCCCATAGACTGCAGCCTACCAGGCTCTTCCATCCATGGATTTTCCAGGAGAGAGTACTGGACTGGGGTGCCATTGCCTTCTCTGCTGCTGTTACTGGGTATACTCAATCGTGCTTCACTGTAAGACTCTATTTGAACAAAAACCCCTCACCTTAGCCAAAAGATTTTAAAACTATCTAAATATAGTTGGTAGGCAAAGGGCAATAGGCATATAGCTACCATTAAAAAGAAAGCTGTCAAAAAATGGAAGAAAGTACTAATAAATCATTGGAAAGACCTGATTTGATGAAAAGAAGTAATGAGATTATTGTTAAAAAAAAAAAAAAAAACACATTAAGTTTAAATTTTTCTGGAGTTGTCCTAAAGACAGACAGATCTAGATTATAAGCCTCGTTCATCATTTATCAACTATATCTCTTTAGAAAAGTTACTTAAGTTTCCTGGGTCCTTGCTTTTTCCCTCTGTAAAAGGAGGAAACCTGTACTTATTTCATAGGACTGTTAACAGGATTAAGTGATTACCTCTGCAAAGTTCCTAGCAAAGTGCTGAGTCCAGAGGTGGTTTCAGTCACTCAGTAGCTAAGTCCTGTCTGACTCTTTGCAACCCCATTGACTGCAGCACACCAGGTTTCCCTGTACTTCACTATCTTCCGGAATTTGTCTGCTGAGATTCATGTCCACTGAGTCAGTGATGCCATCCAACCATCTCATCCTCTGTTGCCCTCTTCTCGTTTTGCCCTCAATCTTTCCCCACATCAGAGTCTTTTCCAGTGAGTCGGCTCTTTCTATCAGGTGGCCAAAGTATTAGAGCTTCAGCTTCAGCATCAGTCCTTCCAATGAATATTCAGGGTTGATTTCCTTTAGGATTCACCAGTTTGATCTCCTTGTTATCCAAGGGATTCTCAAGAGTCTTCTCCAGGCCACAATTTAAAAGCATCAGTTCTTCGGTGCTCAGCCTTCTTTATGATTCATCTCTCACATCTGTACATGATTACTGGAAAAACCAGGGCTTTCACTATATGAACCTTTGTCAGCAAAATGAGGTCTCTGGTTCTTATAACGCTTTTTAGTATCAATAAATGTTATGCCCCTCCCTATCCACTCTGCCACCAAACATCAGAATCTCAGAACAAATTACAAACAAAAGAATTCTGAAGTGGGTTGTATGCCTTTTTGCAATGGGTGATATTTATGCTGGAGATGAGCTAAAAACACCTCCCTGGATGAAAACGTACACTTACTCAAAAATTTGTACATCTGTGTTGAAAGCAGCATTATTCACAACCATAAAGTAGAACCAATCCAAAAGTCCAACAACTGACAAAGGGATTTTAAAAAAATGTGGTATATCCAAACACAGAATATTATCCAGCAATAAAAAGGTACACGTTGGGCTTCCCAGGTGGCACAGTGGTAAAGAATCCACCTGCCAATGCAGGAGACTCAGGAGACACAGGTTCAGTTCTTGAGTTGGGAACATCCCCTGGAGAAGGAAAAGGCAACCCACTCTAGTATCCTTGCCTGGGAAATCCCATTGACAGAGGAGACTGGTGGGCTATAGTCCATGGGGTTGCAAAGAGTTGGACACGATTAAGTGACTGAGCATGCATGCATGCACACACACACACACACACACACACACACACACACAGGTACATGTCACAACATGGATGAACCTTCAAAACCTTATGCTAAATGAAAGAAGCCAGTCACAGAACACTACATTTAGTTTGACTCCATTGACACGACTGAGTGACTGAGCACACACATTTACGTGAAATATCCAGAAGAGTCAAATCCATAGACATAGAAAGTAGAGGGGGTAGAAGGCAGGGGAAGCGACAGCTAATGGCTACGGGATTTCCTCTCGCGGTGATGAAAGTGTTTTAAAATTAGACTGCAATAAAGGGTGCACGAGCCTGTGAACTTACTGAAAAACACATACTTTAAATGGGTCAATTGCATACTTTAAATGGGTCAATTATGTGCCACGTGAATTATACCTCAATGAAGCTTTTAAACAAACCTCACTGCATCTAAAATGTCATGAATCAAATCACAGCTATTGAAAATATACCATCTGCTAGAAGACAGACTACACTGGAGGGTTTGTGTACATAAAACCTCTAATGTCATTTTACAATGTCTCCAGCAGCATATCTTGTTTTCTTCTTTCGACTCATTATATGCAACGGATGCCTTATCTCCTGTGTGCCTCCAATGATACCAGCTATGTGCCATACTTGGGAAAGCTGAGGAGAGCCACTCAGCTTACATCTCTTGTGGAACTCTAATTGATAAACATTCTTTTAAAACAAATAGAACAGTTATGAAAACTGACCACATCAACAGACCATAAAGTAAGTTATAAACATTTCAAAGTACTGCTAACCTACAGACCACTTCATCTGTCAACAATACAATATAAATCAATAAAAGATAACTTTTTAAAAAGACCAGCTATAAAAAAGTCCTCTGATGTGCCATTTACTTGTATTACACACTTGTATGTGCAACAAACGTATACTGCCACTTGATAATGTTAGTTTACAAGGAAATAGCTGAGGCTGGGTATATGGTTGCATACTGCCAACAGACTTCCTTGTTATATCTAATACATCTGTTTCTCAAAAAATGTATATAACCAATCATTTTTAGGAATATTTGGGAATTTGCTATATAAAGCATTCATGGAGTAAATTTTTTGTGTTATAAATAATTATTGCCTAACTCGTCTGCACTTAATTGTTTCAAAAGCTTATTCTGTATTTACCAGAGTATTCAGTACTGCATGAGATGCAAAACAATGCAGAGAAAGGAATTTGGTGCTCTGGTCAGTGCCAAGGTCAACATTTCCCCAAAGTGTTCTTCTAATTCAGCAAGCCAAGGCCTGGAACCAGTCCATGGCTTTATCATCATTGTGGATTTATCCTTGAGCAGTTCCTGAGAAAAGACCTCCACTAGGTCCTATCTCAGCAGAAAAATGGGACCAGGCTTCAGTTACCTGAGATGACCAAAAGGTGACCAAACTAGCTTAAAAATTTGAAGGACAGCCAACAATCTTCCAGGCTCTCCCCTCTCTTTCCCAGGCTAATGTCACTGAACCACTTGAGCCTCTTTAGAAAGACCTAATGCACAATTGCTTGCTTTTTATTAGACTAGAGCAGTCTTCACATGAAGACAAAGCTAAATGCTCATTTCTTGGACTGCGATGTGCTCTTCTGCTGGTTCACCCACTCTGCCTATCCCTCTTCTCAGACCTGGACATATCAAAGGCAACACTATATTCTTTGCTAATTTATAAAAAGGCATGATCTTGTCAATCTTGTCAGCAGTCTCTTTAAATTGACATCACTTGTTTATTTGCTTGAGAAAAACAGTTACAGCAAACAGGAAGTACTGAATTTTAACTTGGATACCAATTGCACTGCTGATGTATTATACATAAACTTTGATACAACCATAGCATTTGTTGAGTATGCAAATCCTTGCTCTATTTCTACCTCATCTCTTTCTTCTAACAACAGATTCCTAGAAAGGAAGATGGAAACTACTGACATTTAGTAAACTAATATACAAGCTTTAAGTTTCAAACCTATGAACTTGCTCAAGGCTGACAAGGAGAATTTCCAGAACTCTGAGAGTTCTTCTGTGATCCAGCCCTGAGTGGCTCATAACAGGAGTGAGAGAACTTTTGTTCTCTGATCACAGGATCATTATGTTCAATTATGTAAGAGAAGCAATAACTGTGGCAACCGGGAGAAAACAGGGGTGAAGACTGTGCCTGGCACCAAAAGCACACGCAACCAGATTTGGGCTCTTTAGAGGCGTGGCACGAGCAGGGCAAGATTTAAGGGCTAGGATAAAAGCAAGAGGTTAATTACGAAGCAGAGTGTAGTAAGAACGCCTAGAGACATTACAAAAGCCACCAAAAACATCCTACTGTGAGGTACTGTGGCACGCTGGTTAGTGCCCCAAATCTGGAGCCAGATGCTTAGGTTCGATTCCGGGTCTGCCACTTACTAAAAACTGTTCGCAGAAGCAAGAGAAGTGTCCACTGAACTGGTCAAGATGTGAAAAGCCAGTGTTTAAAAATCTTAAAATACATAAAACATAAAAAGCAAAGATACTTTAAAAGGCTTGCTCTGGTCAGCCTGTTTCCCACACTTTGTACTCTCCACATAAACACAAGCAGGCATGCATATACGTGTGTGTTACGCATCTCTCCTTAGCCACTGGCCCCTGGGCTGTGCTGGAGCCGACAGCCATTCCCTTGTAGAGCTTTGATCTGAGGGACAGAAAGCTACTATAAACAAAGCGGGTGGATGAATTATACAGAAAAGTTAGAAGGAAGAGAATGCTTTGGAAAAAGAATAATTTCGAAGAAGGAAACCAGGGTCTGGGGGCTCAACAGGCATTAAACAGGACAATCAGGCAGAACTCATCTGAGAATGTGAGAGCTGAATAAAACTGGAGGGAGGAGTTAACCACACAGACAGCTTGAGAAGAGCCTTCTGGTCGGACTCTTCCAGGAGGAGGAAACAGCTATGCAAATCAATGAACTGAGAACTCCAAACACGTTTCAAACTTTAACACTACAAGCAATGATCAGCCTTTTTCCCAAATAATCACTCATCTTTGGAAAAATACTTTTCTGAGAGGTTTAAAAAACACAGATAGGAATGTCTGGATTTTATAGAAATATTTTTAAATTAAAAAAAAAACTAATTATCATGGTTAATCTGAACAGGTAAGTGAATATTGTCCTGAACAACCGCCCCACGGTGGCGAGAAGGGAGCCTGCAGACAGCTATGGGCAAGCCAGGCCCACAGGGCTCCGCCTCCCCGGGCCCCGCCTCCCCATTTGTCTGTCAGGCCTGATCCACCTGAGATTCCAGGGCCCGAACCTTCCCCCACCGGCTATCAGACCGCTCCCCCACACAGGAAGCACATCCAGCTCGGACGGACGGGCATGGAGGAGATTTGTTTTTCTCATCTGTGAAGTGTTACTTACACCCACACTCATTCACACTACAAGGGCTTTTCTGTGGGAAATAGTGATCAACTATTCTAATAACTAAAATAGTAAATTATAAAAAAATATTTTGCCCTCATCAGATACTCTCGCTTCCCTTGTGGCTCAGATGGTAAAGCGTCTGCCTACAATGCAGGAGATCCAGGTTCAATCCCTGGGTCGGGAAGATCCTCTGGAGAAGGAAATGGCAACCCACTCCAGTACTCTTGCCTGGAAAATCCCATGGACAGAGGAGCTCGGTAGGCTACAGTCCACGGGGGTTGCAAAGAGTTGGACACGACTGAACGACTTCACCTCATCAGATACCAGCTAAAAGGGACAAAAGAGTGGTTTTGGAAATCATTTGAAACATCAAAAGATTAACTGTCCTGGTCAAACGAACTGGAGGGGCAGAGACATATTTCATTCAAACATATACAATTCTTGAATTTATTTGTCTCCTACCCTGAATGAGTAAATGCTAATTGCTAACCATCATGAAAATATCTCTTACTGGTTCTATAAACTGATACCATCTCCCAGCCATTTGAGGTAGCTTACTAATCAAAAACAAAGGTTCCCAATATTTCAATTTTTTTTTTTCCTGTTCAGTTGAGCTGCAGGAAATGGAAGCAGTTGAATGTGAATGTAAATACGGATGTCCTTACAGAACTGCTGTCATAAATTACATGATCAGGAAAAGAGCGAAACAATACAAAAGATCATAATCTCAAAGTCTCCTATTGCCATCCCAGAAAACAGGTCATTTTTATAGAAATGGTGTTGATGATAACAGTTAAACTAATAAATAACAACCAGTGACTCCAGTCTCCCTAGGCAGAGGCTATAATTACACTCTGTCAAGCTTTCTGTTACATTCTAAGGCTATCTGGCTAATATGAAGAAATAAGGAAATCAGAACATCCTTTCAGGGGAAACAATTGTGCAGTGTTCACAAGTCTGTAAAACATTTATATGTTTCGATCTGATACTTCTTCTAGGAATCTACCCAGAAGAAAAACAGAAACCTGTCCACTTGATGTTATTTTTACAGGGACCAACTGTGAACAGTTTTAAGAAGTATTTTAGAACGGTATATATTGGGCTTCCCAGGTGGTGCCAGTGGTAAAGAATTCACCTGCAATGCAGGAGATGTAAGAGTTTCGGGGTTCGATCCTTGGGTTGGGAAGTTCCCCTTTAAGAGGGCATGGCAACCCACTCCAGTATTTTTACCTGGAGAATCCCATGGACAGAGGAGCCTGGTGGGCTACAGTCCATACAGCCACAAAGGGTCGGACATGAAAGAATTCCTCTAGCAGAAAGGCACTATCTTTATTTAGGAAAAAACTTCTTAAATATACAAAGTAGACAGTATAATACAGTGTAAAATGCACAGGTTCAGGAATAAAATGATCTGGCTGGTGATCTGGTTCTATTCTTAACTATTGATAGCTGTATCACTTCACCCCAGTCAGTTCCAGCCCTCTGTTAAGTGTCTTCATCTGCAAAATAGGGATGTGACTAACCAACTTACCTTCCTCATGGTAATTTTTGTGTGTGCCTGTGTGGGCAAAGGAAAGTAATAAATGAATCTGAAAACCTTTGGAAGTTGTTAGTAAAGGATCATTATCATCATCATCCAAGTTGCAATTGAAGGAAAGAATAAAAAAGTGAAAAGAGGTACTTTTTTCTCAGTAGACAAAGGAGAAAAGGTAAGCAGGATGCCTTGTAAAATTACCTACTTATGGATGACCAGAGAGGTAGAACAATGGTGTTCAGGAAGAATCTACCAGTGGACAAGGATACATTTTAGAGCAATGAGAAGCAGATGAAAAGCCAGGTAAGTTATTATGTTCCAAAAGTCTCTAAGGAAAGGAGCAGGTGGGGTGTGAATGGGGGTTGAGAATAAAGGGATGTGCGTGAGGGATGGGAGGTAGGCTGACCAAAGAACTTGTGTCAAGATTCTCCCGAGGACTTTAAGGCCAGGATTAAGACAGTGAACAAAATTCTGTTCCAGAAGAGTACAACTAATGATGCAGGCAGGTTATATCCAATGTTCTGAGACACTACCATTATCACTGCCTTAGTTAACTGGATTACGCAGTTTTTGTAAATCACCAGGATTCCCAGTCTGTCCTCCCTTTAAAGAAAAAATCCTGTGCTCATTAATGCAGAAACAGGTAGGTGTGGATGACTTGGTGACATTAAAGAAAGGAAAATAACCCAAACTCATATTTAGAAATTACTTGAGTTATTTCTGAATCTGACATCAGTCAGTCATGTGGCTGCTTTGGACCCAACCTGATGGAATTATGTGTGACCATGCTCTGCAAGAGTGCTCACTTCATGCTACTGGGAGGGAAAAAGGCTGCTTGTCAAATATGATAAAGAAAACTCTAAAGGGCTGAAAACAACTAAGCCAAGGGAGGAAAACCATCCAAGAAACCTTATGTTCATTTGCAACCTGCTCCCTTAAATGTGAGTACTGGCTTTAATGTAACATATACTTTATATTCACAAAGAAGATTGAAAAGATAACTATAAAAGAGAAGCTCAAATATTATTAACATTTATCACACACACACTCTGTGACAAAGTCCAGGATAGCGCAGGAAGAGGTCCGTGAGACCCCCTCCCTGACTCCAGGGGCAATTTCTCCTGACACCCCTCCACTCAGAAGCCCTCAGTCTATCAGACATCATGCATCCCAGTGCCACCCTCTGACTCAAAGAGATGCTCATTTAATAATCACACTCCTCCAGGAACAGAAGATCACAGCACTACCTACTACGGTTCTAATAAGAAGATAACATTCTCACTTTTACCCTTTTCCCTCTCTGGAGTAATCAGAACAGTGAGCTGTTGTCTGTAAACTCTGAGTACAATGTATAAATTAAATCAGTTACATGAAATTCCATAATGCTGACAAAGAATCCAAGCATTTCAATATAAATGCCAGGTACAAGTAAATTTATTTACAAAACAGAAGTAGCGTCAGGGACATAGAAAACAAACTTGTGGTTACCAGGGGATTGGGGCGGAGCGAGATGGGGGCTGGCAGGCGGGGAGAAAGAAACTGGGAGATTGGGACTAAAAATACCTACTATCATATATAAAACAGATAACATAAGAGTCTGCTGTACAACATAGGGGACTCTACTCAATACTCTATAATGGTCCATATGGGAAAAGAATCTTAAAAAAAAAAAAAAAAAGAGTAGATATATGTATAACTGATTCACTTTGCTGTATACCTGAAATTAACAATATTATAAATCAACTATATGGCAATACTTTTTTTTTTAAATTAGATGCCAGATCTTCAACCACCTTTGATTGAATTAAAATAATTTTTACGGTGACATAAGAAGTTATGTTGTCAAATAAATGGTAGATTTCCTATTCCAATATGCACCACACAGGCCTTTTAAAAAATGAAGTGTATCGATAAATGTTGATATGGAAAGTGCTGTAAGATAAACTAAGTGAAAAACAAAGTGCAGAAGACTCCTACAGTGGAGCTCCTCCATAAAAAGAGTGTGTCTCTGTGTGCATATGCTAGTTTGCCTAAAATACAAATTAATAGGAAGATTCACAAAGATTGGAAAATGTGTCAGTTTNACAATATTATAAATCAACTATATGGCAATACTTTTTTTTTTAAATTAGATGCCAGATCTTCAACCACCTTTGATTGAATTAAAATAATTTTTACGGTGACATAAGAAGTTATGTTGTCAAATAAATGGTAGATTTCCTATTCCAATATGCACCACACAGGCCTTTTAAAAAATGAAGTGTATCGATAAATGTTGATATGGAAAGTGCTGTAAGATAAACTAAGTGAAAAACAAAGTGCAGAAGACTCCTACAGTGGAGCTCCTCCATAAAAAGAGTGTGTCTCTGTGTGCATATGCTAGTTTGCCTAAAATACAAATTAATAGGAAGATTCACAAAGATTGGAAAATGTGTCAGTTTTAAACTAACTATAAACAAAAAACGCCAGCTTAGGTAACTTTCAGAAGAATGTAGTGGAAATTTTTACTGGTCGAGTATAAATATCTAACTATATTTAAAGCAAATACTACCTCTTCTATCATAAAAAGTAAAAATAACCAAGTTTCAAAGAAATAAAACTGAGACAAGCAATAGCTATTTTTAAAACATGCAAATCAGATTTAACTAAATACCTTGGGTTACTGAATCTTCGGTCTATTTTAGTGCCAACTGGAAACCGTGTTTTTTAGGATCACTTGAATCAAGTCAAAACTCTGAAAGTCTCCTGGTCTTGGACACATGTCAAAGCTCTAAGATACAACAGCCTTGGATTGGCTGGGCATAATAATGATCACCGTCAACTGTCAATATATACGGCTTCTGTTACCCCGTTTTATCACCATGCAAAACAGACACAATCTAATTCACATAGTCAAAACTTTGTCTTTAACACCTTCTCCCAATTTCTCACTTTTTCATTTCTATTTATGATCCTTAGTTTATATTTGAAAACAAACTCTATTCCTGCCAAAGGTTTTATTTTATATCTCTCTCTTTAGTTTCTAAGTCGTGTCCAACTCTTGCAACCACATTAATTGTAGCCTGCAAGGCTGCTCTGTCCTTGTGGTTCTCCAGGCAAGAATACTAGAGTAGGTTGCCATTATATAAAGCCCTGATAAGTGAGATTAAATTCTTGTTACACAAATCAAAGTCTTAAAGCCACAGAGCTCTCAGGCTGGAGTACTCTGTGTAAGATGGTAGCAACTACTGGCAATATGCAGTAGAATTATTCAGCTTTACTGACACTGTAAGTAACTAAAACACAGTAGGAAAGAAACCATGTTGGAGAAAATGACTGGAGTTCTGAGATCACAAAGGCACAAAGAAATTCCACCCCGAGGGCAGAAGAGGGAAGGTGGAGAGTAAAAGGGGAGAAGGGAGGAGCCCTTCAGTACATTTCCAGGAGGCCAGGTGCCAGAGGCCACTTATTTCATTCCTTTCTCATTTTTACTTTACTCCATCTGGTGATTTTTCTTCCGTGGATAAATAAATATTACAACATAAATCAATACACAGCCTTTTGGTTAATACATTCAATTGTCACAAAGAAAGGAAAAAACCATACACGAGCAACATGGATGGATGCAGGATTCTCCTCAATGGTCACATTAAGCATTACTGTGGTGTACTTGATGTTTTCTGATAATAAATCGGACCAATTTACTCTCCAGCCCTAAATATATTCACCAATACATAAAGGGATAGGTACTTACTAGTTGTGTGTACTACGAGCTTGTTAACCTGCATTTCCAGTGCTAGTACGGTTTTACTCTCATTAGAGCCAAAGTGTTATTCCTTTTAGACCTTGAACCCAAGCTCTGTGATAACTGATGCAGCCAATTTAACTTAATGGTACTATGAAAAAAATTTTTTTAACATATCAAGTTATTCAAAGTAAAGCTCCTCCCTCTCAACAAGAGAAAAATGTCAAAAGAATTACAAAAAAAAACAGACGAATTACATGATGGCTAAACCTGAAAGGTGGGAGAATTCCCTGGAGGTCCAGTGGTTAGGACTTAGCACTTTCCCTGGTCAGGGAACTAAGATCCTGAAAGCCGAAAAGAAGGAAAAAAAAAAANGTACTGGAGTGGGTTGCCATTTTCTTCTCCAGGGGATCTTCCCAACCCAGGGATCAAACCTGGGTCTCCCCCATTGTAGGCAGACCCTTTTACCATCTGAGTCACCAGGGAAGTAGTATGGGTGCAGAGGAGAGCTATTGGTAAAACCTCTTTCCATCCCAGGGAGGTCTCCTGGGTTATCTTTTTTATTGTTGATTTTAAAAATTGCTTGGCTCTTTCTACTTTTCCTGAAGGCTGAGGCCTCCAGGCACAATGGAAATAATAAGTAATGCCCAATGCTTTAGAGACCCCTTGAGTGGCCTTAGAAGTAAATGATATTCCATTGTCACTTTCTAATGACCTGAGCAGACCAAATCTTGGAATGATTTAATGGAGCAGTTTTTTACCACCTCATTAGCCCTCTGAGTATGGGTGGGAAAGCCTTCAATCCATCCTGTGAATGTATCTATCATGACTAATAGGTATTTACACACTGGAGAAACTGGCATCTGGGTGGCGTACATCTGTCAGTCCTCTCTTGGGTAGGTTCCGTTTTGTTGGATGAGCTGGGCCAGCTGGGGTCTTCGAGCTCATGGGGGTTGTTTAATTGGCAAGTGGGACAAGAGGAGACCACTTGCTTTATAGTCGTTTAGAGGACTGTCCCTCTGAAGGACCTTTTTAGTAATCTTTGGAGGGCCTTTTCCCTAAATCAGTGGTGGCATGTAAGGAGTTAACCAACTTCCATTGGAGGTTCCCAGGCAAAAAAAGGAGTCCCTACTTTTGGAATCACCATATGTGATCTTCTTGAAAGCCCTCACTCTTAGTTTTAAGACTGTCACCTTCCGTATATGAAGGAATTTCTGGAAAATTACTCTGTGGAACTAAGGTGTGACCCCTATTAGGTCATTGTTCTGTAATGCTGCTCTTTTAGTTGCCCGATCATCTGCTTGGTTCCCTCGTGCTATTTCCATGCTCCCTTGTTGATATTCTTTACAGTGGGAGACTAAAGCCCTCAGCAGGCAGATGGACTGCCTCCAAGAGTCTAAGGATTTGATCACCATATTTGATTGGGGACCCTCAGGTGGTCAAGTGGCCTTTCTTTCCAAATAGCAGCATGTGCATGTAGCACCAGAAAGACATACTTGGAGTCAGTGTAAATGGCTGCTCTTTTTCCCTTTCCCAGCTCTAAAGCTCAAGTCAGGGCTATGGGCTCAGCTAACTCAGTCGAAGTACCTGATGGCAAACGTTTAGCTTCTATGGCCTCAAAATTGGAGATTACTGCACATCCGGCTCTCTCTCTCTCTCTTTTTTTCCCCAACCAAGACAAAGCTGCTTTCAACAGTTCAGTTCAGTTCAGTTCAGTCGCTCAGTTGTGTCTGACTCTTTGAATTGCAGCATGCCAGGCCTCCCTGTTCATCATCATCTCCCGGAGTTCACTCAGACTCACATCCATGGAGTCCGTGATGTCATCCAGCCATCTCATCCTTGGTCGTCCCCTTGTCCTCCTGCCCCCAATCCCTCCCAGCATCAGAGTCTTTTCCAATGAGTCAACTCTTCACATGAGGTAGCCAAAGCACTGGAGTTTCAGCTTTAGCATCATTCCTTCCAAAGAAATCCTAGGGCTGATCTCCTTCAGAATGGACAGGCTGGATCTCCTTGCAGTCCAAGGAACTCTAAAGAGCCTTCTCCAACACCACAGATCAAAAGCATCAGTTCTTCGGTGCTCAGCCTTCTTCACAGTCCAACTCTCACATCCATACATGACCACAGGAAAAACCATAGCCTTGACTAGACGGACCT